>CAXIVR010000010.1:108450420-108753207 GCA_964035755.1 Teleogryllus oceanicus
GTGTTAACGGCTCGCCTCGGGTCACGCCCAACTTGGCCGCTCGGATCCACAATCGCTCAAGCTCAGCTCAAGCACAAGCCACTCAACCGCTCGGCTTCGCTTGGCTCCATAAGGCTCGGCTCAGCTCAGCTCAGCTCAGCTCAGCTCAGCTCAGTTCAGCTCGGTTCCCAACGCCTCAGCTCAGGTCAGATCAGATCACATCAGACAGAGCAGCCTCTCAGTCGCCCGATCAGCACATCAGATCAGATCAGATCACACCAGATCAGCTGAGCATTGGCTCAGCTTCAGCTTCACTCTAGCTCGGCTTAGGCTCAGCTCAGCTGGACTCAACTCAACTCGGCCCGGCTCGGCTCGGTTCCCCACGGTTCGGCTTGCCTCGGGGTTCCCCACTGCTCAGCTCGGCTTGGTTCCCCACGGCTCAACTCAGCTCAGCTTCCCCCATCTTCAGCTCAGCTCAGCTCAGGTCATCTCCCAAGCTCCCCCGCTCGTCTGGGCTGGCCCGCTCCGCCCGCGCAAAAGAAGGAGCGGAGGGCGGAGCAGGAAGAGCCCGCGCGCGGCACGAGAGCGACCGCGCCCCCTGCCCCCCATCCCCCCACCGCTCCCCGCCCCCGCCGTTGCACCGGCTCCGACCAGGCACTCCGCCCCGCCCCTCTCCTCTCCTCCGGCCGACCGGCCAGCGGCAGAACGCGACCCCCGGCGCCGGACGAGCGAACGGGCTCTCGTGTACGCCACTCTCCACACACGCACACACGCCGCGCGCGCACACACACACACACGTTCACACTCTCTCACACACACACACACACACGTTCACACTCACACACACACACACGTTCACACTCACACCACACACACGCTCACACACGCCTCTCAACTCTCCAGACAGTCACACTTTCAATTCATACGCGCACACGGTCACACTGTCGACTCATACTTGCACACGTTCACACTGTCGACTCATACTTGCACACGTTCACACTGTCGACTCATACTTGGACACGTTCACACTGTCGTCTCATACTTGCACACGTTCACACTGTCGACTCATACTTGCACACGTTCACACTGTCGACTCATACTTGCACACGTTCACACTGTCGCTCATACTTGCACACGTTCACTGTCGACTCATACTTGCACACGTTCACACTGTCGACTCATACTTGGACACGTTCACACTGTCGTCTCATACTTGCACACGTTCACACTGTCGACTCATACTTGCACACGTTCACACTGTCGACTCATACTTGCACACGTTCACACTGTCGTCTCATACTTGCACACGTTCACACTGTCGACTCATACTTGGACACGTTCACACTGTCGTCTCATACTTGGACACGTTCACACTCTCGACTGATACTTGGACACGTTCACATTCTGGACTCATACTTGGACACGTTCACACTCTCACAAAAAATCATGGAGGGCGCTGCACTTTGTAATGCGCATTCTAAAAAACAGTAGTTCGAATGCCCGATCCTTGGCATATACTTCACTTGTTCGTCCTATTTTAGAGTACGGAGCGACCTGCTGGGACCCGTACAAAAAGGGCAAATCGAGGCGTTAGATAAAATTCAAAAACGGGCCGGGAAGTTTGTAAATCATGGACGCGTTGATGGACGAGATGAATGGGAACCCTTATCTAAGAGACGGGAACGGGCGCGTTTATGCGTAATGTACAAGACATACAAAGGGGACTCAGCATGGGCAGACATCAGTAAAAGATTACAGAAATCTGATTATAAAAGTAGAGGAGACCATCCCTGGAAAGTACGATGTAGAAAGCAAAGAACTGATGTAGGCAAGTTCTCCTTTGTGAATCGTACTATAGTAGATTGGAACAAACTACCTGCAAAAGGACTAGAGACTCTTCCTTCTAATGTAGTGAAATTTAAAAATATACTTAATTCTATGTAGGTCATCATTAATAGCACTTAACTTTTATCATTATTATTATTATTATTATTATTATTATTAGTTTCATTATTATAATCGTTAGTATTATTAATAATATAGTCATGTCTCTTATTCAGTGAAGTGAAGTGAAGTGTAGTGAAGTGAAGTGGAGTGAAGTGTTAGAAAAGCTATAAGTCAACATATAGATAACTCAAAATTAATTGTAACTAGGATATTAATCTCTAATTCTAATTGTAATTATATTTGTAAATATTCGTAATAGTTTTGTAATTGTATATCTAATTGTAATAATGTTTGCCACCGAGCATTAGCTCAAAGCGAACTTTAATAAATCTATCTATCTATCTATCTATCTATCTATCTCTCGACTGATACTTGGACACGTTCACACTCTCGACTCATACTCACACACGTTCACACTCTCGACTCATACTCACACACGTTCACACCCTTAATTTGCACATATACAAGATATTCATGCTCTCATCTCATCTCATAAGTGCAGTTTTGTCAAATTACGAGTAATGAGTACGAGTGAACAGTTAAAACTCGCATTTGATTTCGTCTACAAAGTGAATTGTAATTACTCGAAGAGTTTCTGCGGTGCAACGGTGGAAAGAAAGCGCGGGAGAGACGAGGGTCGGCGTGCGCAAAGAATAAGCGACGGCGCGTGCAGCAACCGTTGCCAGGAGCAGCAGCTTTTTATTGGCTCGCGTGCGCGGGAAATCGGTCAGCTGACTCCAGCTGGCGCCGCCCCGCGCGCCACCGGCAGCTGCACCGCTCGCCCAGCAAGCGCGCTCTTTGCCGGCGGTGTCAATCGCGCAGAGAAAAAGGTGGTAATAAATCAACTTAATAGTACAAATCGCAGAACATTAGTCATTTAATTTGTTTATTAATATTAGAGTCAAATATTTCTTTGATCCCGTTGAATAAGCTGATAAGTAAAAAAACAAACTTAATTTTATAAGAGAGCAGAAAACAAATTGAAACTGAAGTACACCAGGGACAAATGATATTGAAACGAAGGTAATATTCAAACGAAACTGTTTGTTTGTAGGTTTTGTTTGAATATCACCAACCCCAGATTTGCAGCATTTGTTAAGGGTTTTTTGCTCACATGTAAAATTACTTTCTTTTGATTTATCAGCTTATTCACCGAGATCACAGATTTATCAACTGTATGTGATGTACTATGACTAACTGGTAAACAAGTTGCAATCTGAATACAGATGGAAATAAGCGAGTTTGTTACGAATTTGAATTATTCGCCAAGCATTTATGCCAAACGAATTGCACATAGTCTTGACAAATTTGCTCTGGCAACAGTGCGTTATTCGCCTCTGTATAATTTGCTGCGAATACTGTATCAGTCAAATTTATTACTGTTTGTTTCATTTGTTAAGTTACGAAATGATTGCTGTTTCTCACTATCGAAATGAATGCAGACATGCATCAGAGGCGCTTTGTTTGAATTTGTTGAATTGGACGTTTTAAAGTAATAGCTGTGATGTTAGTACCTAAGAAATTTGCACTATTTCAATATTACCTACACGTTTCTAACAATGCGAGAAAGTATGTGCTGATGTAGCACCACGACGTCTGTGACTTTTCGTCTCTCTTTTGCTTTGACTTTTCAGTATTCTCACCGGTAGCGGTAGCTCAGTGCATCATCTGATGTCACTGCAGCGCCTCTAACCGGGAGGTCCTAGGTTCGAGTCCTGACGGCGGCAGGATTTTCAACACTAGGTTTTTAGCTAGGTTGAATTCAGCTGCTGCCTGGAGGAGAATTCTAGAGGCCGGCTGCTCTGATCGGTAGTGTTCCGTGGTTTCTCCGATCAACACCAGGCGAATGCCGGAGCAGTACCCTACCAAAACGGGCCACGGACCGCGCGCGATATTTCTTTCCTCTTCCTTGTCCTATCCTCTCCCTTCACACACACTTACACGAACATGCACTACACCACCACATATTCCGGGAGACCAGTCGGGAGCTTAGATCTTGTCCGGGCTGGGGCGGTGCCCCGCTGTTGGGAGAGTGCTGGTTAGGGGAAACCCTGCTAGCCGACGGTAGGTCGGCGCCGGATCTCGCCATCCAGGGGTGTAAAATCACCGCCATCTCCCGAGAAAAACATGCACTATACTAACGGGACTAATGACCGAAGCAGTTGACGCGCCCGGGAAAACGAAAAAATCAATCAATCAATTCAGTATTCTCCCTCTGCGAGGGAGGAACCACTCCACCTCATTTGTGACTATTACAAATTCCACGTGCATCAACGGGGATTCGAAGCCTGGCACCCACCGACGCGCCCCATTCGCTAGAGAAGAGGTGGCCCCGCCAGTGGCACCACCGCCGTTGGTGCCCCGCCAGCGCTGCCCTGGCATTCGCGAAATGCGCCCACCAATTTATATAACCTCTGTGACCGCGCGCCAAACGCCGCCATCTGCGCACGGAAATAACGCCAATTCCCCCGAGCGACTCGAGGAATCTCCGACGACGAAGTACACTCTCAGAAATGCCTGCCTTTTCGTGTAAAGTGCATAAAAGTAATTTTCATGTATGGATTTCAATTTAATGTACGTGTACGTTAAACATAGAGTTGTAGCTTTCCTTTCAAATCGTCCCAGTGGCTGTAGTTGTGTGGCGAAGAAAAGCTCAAGCAGGCGAATCTTGCTAGTGACGGAAGATTGATTGATTGATTTTTTTTCGTGTTTCCGGGCGCGTGAACTGCTTCGGTCATTAGTCCCGTTAGTGTAGTGCATGTTTTTTCTCGGGAGATGGTGATTTTCCCTCGCTGAATGGCGAGATCCGGCACCGATCTACCGTCGCCTAGGGGGGCTTCCCCCTAACCAGGACTCTCCCCCCAACGGGGCACCGCCCCAGTCGGGACAATCTCTAAGCTCCCGACCGGTCTCCCGGAATATGTGGTACTGTAGTGCATGTTAGTGTAAGTGAGGGTGTATGGGGAGAGGAGAGGACAAGGAAGAGGTAGGACAGATCGCGCGCGGTCCGTGGCCCGTTGGTAGGGTACTGCTCCGGCATTCGCCTAGTGTTGATTGGAGAAACCGCGGAAAACTACCGATCAGAGCAGCCGGTCGCTAGAATTCTCCTCCAGACAGCGACTGAATTCGACCTAGCTGAAAAGCTAGTGTGGAAAATCCTACCGCAGTCAGGCCTCGAACCTAGGACCTCCCGGTCAGAGGCGCTGCAGTGACATCAGTTGACGCACTGAGCTACCGCTAGCGGTCCGAGGTGGTGTGTGTTTACGATTGGTGGCGCCGAGGGAGAAAGTGTCCGAGGTTGAGTGTGCGCCATCTCACCGCACGTTTGCGTTCTTCTCGCGTGCACGTCGTCAAGGAAGCTGACGGTAGCATTTCCGGTCGTGTTCGCCGAGCCGGCGGTTCGTTGCCAAGAAAAAGCAGTCGGGGTGCGAGAGATCGCTTACTGCATGGGCATGCGTGGGAATTTAGAGAACTCTGGAGAGATCGCCATGGAGAAAGTGCGGATTTACATGAGGTAAAGGTGTTCGATAGACGTTATGAAAAGATGGTGGATGCAATGAGTTCGGAAACCGATGCTACATCAGCAGATATTTTCTTGCATTGTTTCTAAATTTGCATTTTCGAAAATACGGGGAGTTCAACGAATATTAGACTTCCGCTATTCTTTTAAGGGTTTCTTGTATAGACAATGGAAAAAAATTGAGCGGACTTTGAGAATTTTTTAAAATATTATTTGTCTTAAATTCAAGCAGAATTTACGAGAAAACTATTAGTTTTTCAAAAAATTGTGCATTAAGTTTTCTAGGATTCGCTTTTTTTTTTAGATCAAAACATGTATTGAAGGAAGAGGTTTGGATAGTAATTTTAATTTTTTTGCGATTTTCAAAAGTACAGAGACTTCGCTGGAAATGGGACTAGCAGCGATTTTTATATCGTTTTTTCATACATACTCAGAGAAAATTTATAGAAACAATTTGTACCAGTTTTTTAACACTTTTGAAAAATTGTCGATAGTTCATGCAAAATTATGCGAAAACTACTCATATTTTTGGAAAGTTGTACATGGCTTAATTTCAAGATCTATATTTAAAGAACAGATTTCTTAAAGACAAAAAATCTGTCTTCATTAATGTAGTTGCAAGAAGTCGCTGAAAACGTTTTGAACGTTGCTAATTTTCGGTAAATTACGAATTTCTGCGAAAATGAGACGTTCAGCATTCACGCTATCCGAGGACCAAGTTTAATCCAAAATGTTGGTGCCATTTTTGAAAGAAAATGGAAAATATGGCTGAAGCTTCATGTTGATTACCCTCCAAAATCGAAATATCGATTTCAAACTAGCAGTTGTGACGTCGTCGTGATGAGAAGAACAACACAGACACGGAGTTCTTTGTACAGTTTTATTTAATATTTCTGTATATTACAATATGTACATCCTCCTTCAGAAACTACCGCTGCACTCTACAGCACTACCATTCCTGAGGCAAGCCGCCTCAGCCTGACCCAGCGTGCCCCAGCGTGCTAACCTGTAGCACCGCTCCCGGCATCTCCTGCAGCCAGCCTCGCAAACCTGCGAGCACCCTCACGGATCAACAAAGTGCTCCGCACCGCAATTCGGTCCAAACTCAATGCCAATCGCCGACCTCCACCGGCGTCTCTAGCGAGAGTCACGTGACAGACCTCCCGCTGAAGACCGCCGGCTTGCACCAGCCCGACGCCTGGCCCACCCCCGCCCCGGCCCCCTTCCCCCCGGATGTACCCAGACACGCCCCCGCCGGCTTGCACCCTCGAAGCGACCGCTTCGGTTGCACCGCCAGCCCGACGCCTGGCCCACCCCCTTTCACGCCCCGGCCCGCGCCTTGTGCGGTCCGACGACTAGTGCAATGCTATGACGTTACAATCTCTCCCATACTTGGGGCGGAATTTTTTTTCGCAGACTTTATTAGATACAGAGAAAAAATTCCTTGGATTGTACGCCGATCTATTATTTCCCTGGACTCGTAACCTTTTGTTGTTTTTTTACTTAATGTGATTACTGTTCTGATACAACCTGAATATTCTCCTTCTTACTCAATATTCTTTACCTCAGAACCATACACAATTTTACTATTCAATGTTTTATATCACAATCTTCCCTGAAAATACCAAGTTGCCTCAAAATTACCAATTTTCAATAATTTCAGTGCCGGCCATGACTAACATTATTGGCCCTATCAATATTACCTTTACAATATTAATATGAACATAACCTTAGGCAACTATATTAATAACTACCACAAACTCTGGTAACTTGAAAATAAAAAGACATTTTAAATAAATCAGTAACACTCTTAAACTATGTATTTACAATTTTATACAATTGCACCGTGTTTTTGTACATTTTGGCTCCACTGTCGTGGTGCCCTCTTGCACTCGCCTAGGTCACTCCAGGCTAGTACACGCGACTCAGTGAATCCACTTTTTACCTGCTCTGTCCCCTTTTTATATGAGATGGTGATGTATTGTTGCGGACGTCGCACCGTTCCACGAATTCGGCCGTCAATGCCCTCGTATAGCCTGTTTTTATATCTGTCTGCACTTCCCTCGGAAACTCTAATCTGAATTAATTTTGATGGTACTTCCATGACCGATGCTGACGATAAATCTCTTAAGGCTTTAACTTCTGGAATTTTGGACGTGGTGATGATATCCTTGTTCCCCGCCTTTGCCTCTAAAAAGGGCTCACACGCCTGAATTTTCCCCTTGTTAAATACTACTGGAACAACGGGAACGGGTTTCAGCGGTGATTGCGTTTTCCCTCCTGCCCGACCTATCTTGTGGCAGCTGCCGCAATTGCGTACGTAAGTCTCCATGTCTTTAGAACAATTCGGCCTGTAACAATACTTAGCAATGGAGTCCTTACTTTTTGTTACCCCTAGATGCGCATTCGCCATTTCGTGACAGACCTTCAACCCCATACTACGGTAGATATCTGGCATTACAATCCCTTCACCACTGGACCGAAACAGCAATCCGTTCTTTTCGAAGTAACCATTTTTTTCTGAACCGACTTCCCTGGCTAGCTCCATTAAACCTTTGATTTCCTCGTCTTCCTGTTGCGCGATCACGAACGACGGTTTGTCGATTTTTAATAGATTGAGCATTCCTACGTCTAATTCGGTCGCGTCACCTTCTTCGTCTTCGCCCGGCAACGCTTCCTCCGCTCCTTCCGTGACGTCATCGGACGCCGGCGGTGGTTGCTCACGCGCTTGGCGTTCCGGCGCAGCCGTACGCGCCTTTACGTGAAGCTGTGACTTTACCTGAACTTCACATGCTAATTGTGATTCCACAACCCCCCCTTGAACCTTGTCCATCAAGGTGGCCGTACGGTTACTTAATAAATAGTAATCGAGCTGGCAATTACTCTTTGCTACAGCTGCCTTGGTAACGAACCGGCCGAAAGGGCCTTCTAACGTGACTCGCGCCACCGGCAGCTCCTTGGGTTCTGCATCGAGAGGTTGCATAACCCAAATAGATTCCCCGGTCATCAGGTCGTCTGTCACATGTTTGCCACTTACAATATCATAAGTAGCACCACAATCACGAAGTATTTTACAGGAAATTTTATTTACTTTTCCGACACATGTGAAGGGATTCAAGAAGGCCTGCCCTTGCGTGTCGGCCACGTGATTTATTATTTCCACGCTCCTTCTCTTCGTGCATTGTCTTCGAAAATGTCCTGGTTCCCCACACTTAAAACAGTTGGCCGCCTTAGGTCTTTCAAATTCGGCCGTATGGTTAACCTTGATTCGGCGTTTTGTGTCTCCGTTTAACCTGCGTGTTCTCTTTGTAGTAAACTTCGAGAAACTACGTTTCCAACCTTCTCGGTTGTTCTCATAGCTATCGAGTTTCTTTGCTAGCTCGAGAGACGCCGAAAGATCTCCCCACTCATCGATAAAGTGGTCACGCATTTCCGCCGGTACTCTCCGCTTTAATTGGTCCGTAACCATTAAATCTAGGAGCTCGTGGAATTCAGTAATCTTAAGCCCCGCTACCCATTCTTTGCAATAGTTACTTAATTCCCGTGCGTATACGTTCCAAGTAGTTCCAGCCCGTCTTTGGTGTGACGTAAATAACTGTCGAAACCTTTCGGCGTTAAATTTAAACATGTCCAACAGCCGAGTTTTCGCTTCCTCGTATTCTACGCCACCCGTTCCCGAATCGAGCATCAACCAAGAATTTACCTGATTAGGCAACAGTGCCATGAGCCTTCACGGAATTTTCCTTTCTGTCACCATTCCGATTCCGGTATTCCTAATTGCCCTACCTGTGCTTCGAACACACTCAGGAACATCGTAATATCATCGTTTTCGCCCTTAAACCGATCCATGACGTTCTTAATTTGAACGGTTGCCTTCGTTGCGGTACCGGTACTACCTATCGATTCCCGCGACGTGGTTGTCGTAGTGATACGCAACCTCTCCAGCTCATGCTGTCTATCGCGTTCCCGCTCCTGCCTCTCGCGTTCCCGTTCCTGCCTCTCGCGTTCCCGTTCCTGCCCCTCGCGTTCTTCTATCAGAATTTCCTTTGTTGCCTTAGCGAGTTCCCGTACAATTTCCTCCTCATATTCCGCGCTATTGACAATTATTTGCTTTAGTGCAACAACCGTTTCATCACCTGAAATCGTTTCCCCCATTTCCTTGGCCACTCGTATCAGCACCTCCTTCCTGAATCCCGCAAGATACGCCATACTGCCTGAATTAATCCCGGCGAGTACAAAAAGACACACTTACGTGCAGGGAAAACCTCGGTGCCGCTTGCGCTGTTGTGACTGTTGTGCCTCAGGGTTGAGTCGGGGACAAGTGTAGCCGTCCGTCCTTCCTTCCTTCCTTCAAGGCCCGTACCAGTCTTCTTTCTTGATGCTCCCGTTGCTGCCACGTAATTTAATGTCGTAATTTAATGTTTCCTCGCGCTTCACTGCTGCCCCGAAAGCTCCTGCTCAGTTCCTTTACTGCTGCACCTTGCATTCCACGCACACGTACACCACTATACACCACTTCGGCACTTGCTGCCGTAATTAATGTTAATTCAGTACGACTGCGTAAACCAGTTAATGTTTATGTCCTCCGCGTGAAGTTCGTAACGCTGCCACCATTTAATGTTGTAATAGTCGCCTCCGCGTGAAGTCCGTTGTAACCGCTGCCACCATTTAATGTTTCCTCGTCTGTGACGTCGTCGTGATGAGAAGAACAACACAGACACGGAGTTCTTTGTACAGTTTTATTTAATATTTCTGTATATTACAATATGTACATCCTCCTTCAGAAACTACCGCTGCACTCTACAGCACTACCATTCCTGAGGCAAGCCGCCTCAGCCTGACCCAGCGTGCCCCAGCGTGCTAACCTGTAGCACCGCTCCCGGCATCTCCTGCAGCCAGCCTCGCAAACCTGCGAGCACCCCTCACGGATCAACAAAGTGCCTCCGCACCGCAATTCGGTCCAAACTCGAATGCCAATCGCCGACCTCCACCGGCGTCTCTAGCGAGGAGTCACGTGACAGACCTCCCCCGCTGAAGACCCGCGGACCGCGTCACCTCATTACAGAGTTTTGGGCCGGGCGCACAAGGGGCCCGCTGACCGCCGGATGTGCCCAGACACGCCCCCGCCGGCTTGCACCCTCGAAGCGACCGCTTCGGTTGCACCGCCAGCCCGACGCCTGGCCCACCCCCTCCCACGCCCCGGCCCGCGCCTTGTGCGGCCCGCCGACCGCCGGATGTACCCAGACACGCCCCGCCGGCTTGCACCCTCGAAGCGACCGCTTCGGTTGCACCGCCAGCCCGACGCCTGGCCCACCCCCTTTCACGCCCCGGCCCGCGCCTTGTGCGGTCCGACGACTAGTGCAATGCTATGACGTTACACAGTGTCTGGATCACCTTTAAATCGATGAAGGAATTTCAATTTTGGAGAAAATCGGCTGAACTTTTAGTCGCTAGCATTGACAGCAAACAATCGGGGAGACAGTTTTGCCATCAATAGATTTTTCAGTATGAAGAACACAAAGCATGGATTCTGGCTTCACCACGTGTTAAGAAGAAGTAATTTTCTATTTGTAGGAACAAGATTTATCCAAGTTTTCGATACCAGGTCCCGGCAATAAGATTCTCCAATTTACATGTAGAGTTCGTGAAGGTCGCGAGGTGGAAGGAGAAGACTGCCATCCAATCGGAAGCCACCAAAAATTTAGGTCGTAACGAAGCTCCCTGACCTTGAAGGGATACTTAATTTAAATAGGAAGGTATAAGCGAATTGGAAGGTATACGGGTATCTAGCACTTGAAAGTCTGCCTCCGTCGAGATTCAAACGGATTTCCCTGTTAGAGAATCCACCAAGACTGCTGGTTCTGAGCTAACTCAGTCCAAGCCAGCCACTTAGAAACGCATCCGTCTTTCGGCCAGGTGTGCCAACCGCCAGGGCGGGAGTCCAGACGGTCGCGGACGTCTTGCTTCGTTAGTTGTCGATGCGGGCGCGCTGTTGAAAGCTTTGGCACCTCTCGCCCCTGCCAACATCGCCACCGCCGCCGCCCAATTAGTTTAGTTTAGTTAAGTTAATGCCTTATTTTACGTGGCGAGACTCGGGCCATCAGACCCGCTCTTCCGTCTAACCACGCAAATTTCGATACGCACCTTTCCCCACCTAGCGGAGAAAGGAGGTATTATCTTGGGCGACGAAACGGGGAGATAATAATTTTGCTCAGAGGCTTCTTTTAGGCTTGAGGATTTTTTTTTTACGTGCAGTAAATCTACTACATGGGACAGCCGGCTTTACTTCCCCTCCGAAGGAAGGCGTACGAGGGATTTTTTTACCCTTAGAAATCCACGGCTTCGATCGGGTTTGAACCCGCGAACTCGGGTACAACAGTCCGGTACGCTGACCGTTATACCACCGAATCCGCCCAATTCACACTTTCGCCGGCCGCGTCGCCCGCGTGTAGTCCGTCCGGAAACGGGATTCAATCAAGGACGCGGCGCAGACAACCGCAAACAATGGCCGGCGCGCGGTTGGTATGCACACATGCCGCTGGGAGCGCTGCGTGTCCCCTGGTGTCGTCTCAAGGATACGCCAGCCGTTTTGTGTCCAGGAGGCAGGGCGAGAATATGTTGCTAGGATGTGCCGTCTTTTGTCCGTCGCCTTTATGATTGATATGCGGGTGCTTCAAGGATGTACGGTTTGTGACATTAGTCATTTTGGTCGTCGATTTTCTCGCAGGTTCTTTTTGTGCTTACTGGCAGGGTGTAAGTATAACTGTACTGCACGAATGAAGGCGTTCTGATATTTCTATTATCAATCACGAAGTAAGGAATGTATCTAGGCAATGATCAGAATATTTTCATATTGTTACATCATCACTGCCTGTAACAAAAAGTTTTGAGAAAAAGATGCAATTAAGCTTATTTTAAACTGTGGATAAAAGTAAGAACTTTTAGACATTCACTAGAAAACACGATTCTTTCAGGGCAAGCATAGCGTGCTAAAAGTACAATTTTAGCAGTGATGCTAAAAGTGAGACAACGCTGAAATGTTCGAATAAATCTGTGAATGCAACAAAGAAAAACTAGTTTCGTCGCTTCGCATCAGCTACCACTGACCTTAAGTCATTAAGTGTCATTATGTCATTAAGTGATTTGTATACTCGAATTAAAACTATATGGAAGTCAGTAAGGGCTGCTTAAAAATAAGAGAATGACAGACGTAAACATTTTTTGTTGGTAGGATTGCGGCACTCGGCTTCATGCCGCAACCTTTTATACAGGCAAAATAAAATGAATCGGAGAAAACAAGAACGTTCGTTGTCCAGGAGCTTCAAATTTTGAGGAGCAAGCAAAAAAAGTTGTAAATTCCGGATATTGAACATTTTTTCTTAACTGTTGACATTTGAACACTCTGTAGAGGTCACGGACTATGAACTTTTATGCATAGAAAGTTGAATGTATATTTTAAGAACAGTTTCCCGCCGTTAACACAGAAACCGGTCAACTGTGACATCAATCCTCTTTGTCTGCACCGATTCAAATACAACTTCCACCACTCGTATTATTGATATCCATTTTTAGTGGGGACGTTTGCAGAAGTGAACATCGGTGTTAAGAGTTTTCGCGTATTAAGTTCGTTAGCTAATACCGCCCGCTCAATGGATCCTATTTAAAAAGGAGAAAGATACGGTTACTGCTGTATGGCAAAGCCCAGTGCCAGTCGGACAATATCCGGGGAGGGCGTGTGTTACACTGTAGGGCGGCATTCAACCGGCACTTAAAGGCTTCGCCAGCAAAAAAAAAAACGTATCTATAGCGAGCGCCATCTGGCACATGGCTGGGATGCCTGGCTGCAGGGAGGGAACGTGGGAGCCAGACGCCCCGCCACGTGCCCGCGCGCGTGGCAGCCCCCCCCCCCCCACCAACCCGCAACCCCCTCGTCGTGCTACCCGCACGCACGCACGCACGCGGGCGGGCGGCTGGCGTCGTCGGTCGCAGTGCTTATGTAGCACATTGCACGTAGCCCTTAGCACAGTCGATGTGGCGTTTGGAGCACTACGTTACATGCAGCACTCACTACGTGGCGCGAGCACACACACTACGTGGCACTAGCACACATACACACACACACACACACACACACACACACACTTGTATATTGACTCAATTATTTACCAAATATTTGTATTTGATCCTTGTAAAATAAACTATAGATTATCACTGTTCGTACCCGAAGTAATCTCGGAGCCCAATGACTCGAAAGCCTATGTACAAAATAAGATTTGTAAAGAAGTATAATGTTCCTGTTTTTTGCGCAAAATATGCAAGTACATATTGTTCAAAATGTTGAAAAAAGAAATTACCTCCGTACGCTGAACTTATCCAAACACCATTTTTAAGGGAAATGCCTAAGCCTTGGTGTAAACAAAACCAAGAAATATTGAAGTCTATAACTCTAAATGTAACTTCATTATCTGTGCACGTCTTATAGAATTCATTGGGAAATATAGTAATTCAAATTCTCGTTTCCATGTTGTCGCGGCAGGAAGTATTTATTCCTTGTCGAAGGACATGAGGAATAAGAGCCCAAAATTTATTGCTTATTTATCCTTAAAAATAGATTTTATTACACGAGAGCTTTAAAAAAAAATTATGTAGTATTTGACTCAGTGTAGGGATCACAGAATTTTGAAAACGTGCACAGAATTCACTTCTCCCCATAGCACGTCATACGCAGTTTCAACTTTTTTTTGACGTAAAGTAAATGAATAAAAAAACAGTTAATTTTACAATGCCGAATGTGTGGAGCCGTGTTCACGCGTGGTGCTAAAAGTCCCTATTTGCGCGGGTTCCCGCCACCGCGTCGTCGCCTGAGTAGGCGGCTGGGCGACGCGATCGCCGGCTGCTCAGAGCTCTCGCCTTAAGCCTCTTTTACACGGTCATTTTTTCATCATTTCCCGTCGATACTGAGCAGACTGGATGTAATTTGTACGCAAAAATGAAGCATGCTTCATTTTTCCGTACAGATTTCATCCAGTTTGACTACAGCGCCCCTAGTGTTACTTTATGGAACTTTCTTCGATTGCGTGAGTTCTCCGGCAGGGAGTATATATATCTGGTGCGTAGCGTGGGCACGTGTTGTTTGTGATATTGAGTCTTTGCGTTCAATGATCCCTCTCGCAAATGACACCACAATAGCTCGCACATCTTTCTACTCCTTACTCTGCGAATTCGTAACTATCTGATCATTCTTCCCGCTAACTTAATTTGTTTCCATAAATGCGATGTTCAACTGTTAAACTTCCAGCGTTTTTTGCGGCGTTTGGAGGAAGTATTTTCATCACGATTACGTACAGACCAGGAGTGACCGTGTAAAACGCTGGAATTACGTTTATCCAGTTTCGGTACGCATAGAACCGAACGTCCTTTTTCCATCCAGTTTCTGTACAGAAAAATGATGAAAAAATGACCGTGTAAAACAGGCTTTACAGCAGATCAGCCGGGCGGGCGGGCGGCAGCGCCGGTCGGGTTTCAGACACCGATCGCGTCTCGCCCGCCCACATGGGCTCGAGCGGCATCTAACGTTTCCACGTCTCGGACACTGAACCTTTTTTCCAGAGCGTGGGTCAAGCCACCACGTGACCAAAGCGGGTCTGGCCTAAAACGACTCATTTCACTTTCTTGCTGCGAAGTAGAGAGAAAGTTATGTAACGCTGCGCGAAAAAATGTGAATTTTCTGGCGGAAAAACTACTTTTGCCAGACCCTGGTAATGAAAAAGTGGATAAATCCAGTTGCTAAATTGAGAAAAAAGATCCTCGATCACATGGTCCTCTATGCATGTTTTGTGGGTCCTTGATACCGAAAAATCGAATGACGGCAAAACGTCCATCCGTCTGTGAACAACGCTAACGGCTAAATCATTCAGCCGAATTTTATCAAAATTGATATTCCGCAATCGATCTGGCTAATGTGAGGTTTCTGGAATTTGAAACTGATATTTTAACGCCCAGGGGTACTTTAAGTGAAGCCCTTGGGACGTTTTCAAAATTTTCAAAGAAATGGCTGAACGATTGAATTGAGAATGGTTCGATTTTGATTACATTTTGTTCTTGGACAATGTGAGAAACGTTTGAGAGAATGGTGCAGGCTCATGTTAGTTGAAAACGCTTATTTTTGGAAAATTGCCAATCTTCAACATTTTTTCGGTGTCTTCCTACAACTAAAATATTAAAGATAGCGATTTTCCCTTAATCAAATCTGTTCCTTAAAAATAGATTTTGAAATTAGGTCTTGTTCAATTTTTCAAAAATTTGAATACTTTTCACGTAATTTAGCGTGAAAATACAGGCGAGAAAGTACGTGCTATTTTAGCGCGTATTTACTTACGAGTTTACTGATACGTTATTGCTTGTCGTCTTCAATAATGATTTCGATATGCTCGAGAGAGTCATGGAGACAAGGGAAATATGAAAACAATTGAATTATGCTACATGCTCTCTTATTAAGGCAATTTTGGTCGGAAATAAGAAAAGATAAACCGATACAATTTACCATCTAGTTTATTAGTAAATAAATTCATAAGTCAATCTGAATGTTTAAAATTAGCTTCAAAAAAGTAAAATATTGTATGTACCACAAGTATTAAGTAGTTTTAATGACCGAGCGATGACAAAAAGTCAGAGGGACATTGATGTTAAAAAACATCGGCTTCAAAAAATCGCGTCATTCAAATATATCGAAGATTTTATAAAAACATGGATGTTTTGAAAATATCAACATATATGGCGCATCCTTTACTCCTCCTCCGGAATCCTAACACCATACACGAACTGCACTTATAGACTACGTCAGGATATTTTCGAATCAACAGTTTTCGATTCGGTACTGGAAAAGTCAACATTAAAAGTACAAGATAATTTAAAAACAGAAATAGTGGAGAAGTAAGAATTTTCTTGAAATGCTTATATCCCAGAAATGTTAATGAATTCTAGAAGAGATTGAAACATCTTATTCAGTATTTTTAGCTAACAGACTTGTGTGGTGCTCCCGTCATTGATTCATAGGCTCGACCTTGACTTTGAGACGAGAACCAACCCAGGTACACGATGTATTTGCTGTGGTGTCCTGGGAAAGGAAGTAAACCATTACGGTTACAATTACATCATGTTAACCCTAAAACGATCGCACAACTATGGTAATGTCCACTCCCGCGAATGTAAATTCTTCCCCCGAATATAAATTGTTCCCGCGACTTTAATTTCTCTCTGTAAGTTTAATTTCTTTCAGCGAATTTAACTTCTTTCAGCGAATTTAATTCCTTTCCGCGAATTTCAATTCTTTCCGCGAAAGAAAATGATCGGTGGCCGCCGGCGAGGCGTGCGTGTCGGCGTCTGAACGGAGTCGATCGAGGCGGTCGCAGTCGAGGGCGTCGAGACACGGCGTGGCCGAGGGGAGGCTTTCTGAACGCACCGTCGATCTGCGACAAAGGAGCCGTTGGGGGAGGGGGGCGTCGCCAGGTGCAGGAGGCCGAGGGCGGGGGGGGCGGTGCTTCCGGCCGCCCCCGCCCCCGCCGGAAACACGGCTGGCTGCGCGGAGGCGGTGGCCGCGGAGGCGCAGGTGAAGGCGGGGGCGGAGGCAGAGGAGGTAGGCGAAGGCGATGGGGAGGCGGTGACGGAGGTGAAGGCGGAGGCGAGGCAGGGGGGGGGCTTAGCAGTGGGAGGGTGGGGAAGGGGGGAGGCGAGGGTGGAGGCGAAGGCGGTGGAGAAGGTGATTGCGGGAGAGGAGGCGGAGATGGAGGTGATGGCGGAGGCGAAGGAGAGGACAACGTTGGTGGCAAAGGCGGTGGCTGTAACAGTGGCGTAGGTGGTGGTGGCGATGGGGATGGCAAAGGCGGAGGCAAAGACGGTAATGAAGATAAAGCCGAGGGTGAAGGCGAAATTGGGCGAAGCCGAAGTTCGGCGATCTCTGTGGCGAAGGTGAATGCGTGAGCGAAGACAAAGGTGAAGTCGGTGTCGGTGTCGGTGTCGGTGTCGGTGTCGGTGTCGGTGTCGGTGTCGGTGACGGTGGCGGTGTCGGTGACGGTGACGGTGTCGGTGACGGTGACGGTATCGGTGACGGTGACGGTATCGGTGACGGTGACGGTGACGGTATCGGTGACGGTGACGGTATCGGTGACGGTATCGGTGACGGTGACGGTGACGGTATCGGTGACGGTGACGGTGACGGTATCGGTGACGGTGACGGTATCGGTGACGGTGACTGTATCGGTGACGGTGACGGTGACGGTGACGGTGACGGTTCGGTGACGGTATCGGTGACGGTGACGGTGACGGTATCGGTGACGGTGACGGTATCGGTGACGGTGACGGTATCGGTGACGGTGACGGTATCGGTGACGGTGACGGTGACGGTGACGGTGACGGTGACGGTATCGGTGACGGTGACGGTATCGGTGACGGTGACGGTATCGGTGACGGTGACGGTATCGGTGACGAGTGACGGTATCGGTGACGGTGACGGTATCGGTGACGTGAGGTGACGGTATCGGTGACGGTGACGGTGACGGTAGCGGTAGTCGGACGGTGACGGTCGGTCGGTGGGGAAAACAAAGTCAAAGGCTGTGGCGGAGGCGAAGGCGAGGGTGAAGGTGATGGGTATGGCGGAGGCGGAGGCGTGTGGGTGTTGGCGCGAGAAGGCATGTCGGGGAAGAAGTCGGCCGCCGTGTCGAGATGATGACCGCTCATTCTTCGCTGTTTGCTTCACGCGTCGTTAGGACGAGAATTATTATGGAGTTGTACCTTCATTTAGTCCTAATAACTAGTGAATACTGTTTTCAGGGAGGGGGGCATAATGTCAGACGGTTCCGGTGATTCTGTTTTGAAAGAGACTTTTAGCTGGTAATATTTTCCAGAGTATATTTAATTATCTTTACACATAATTCAGTGACGTTAATTGTTCATTTGATTACTTGTTTCACATAATATGTTCAAATGAGTGTATCACTTTCTAATATATTTCAAATACATATATCAGTAGAGTTTCGTCTTGTCGAACAGAAGTATATCGATTCTTCAAGAAGATTCGGACTAAAGTAGCCCGATGTCTCCAGGCCGTGTGTGGACAGTATGTATGGAGTATGTAGATGTAAAAGAAGCATGCGAGTTTTCAGCAGATCCCCAAGTCCTTTCCCTCTTCCAAAAAGTTCGTACCTCCTGTTGATTTTAGCTGAAGTGTTTGTTGGTGGCAAGCAAAACGTGTTGCCTTATCACATGAAAATCACTTAAAAATAAGTTTATTGTGATTCCTCAGGACTATAACTGCAGATATACTAGTAACCTGGTCGTGAATTCAAAGCCCAATGGTAAAGAATTTTGACTTTAGTTAAAGGGCTGGGTCTACCCAAGGTTTCTCCGCCAGCCTGGTCAAGCTCTAGGCTTCCAACCTTCTCCTGGTGCGTGTGGCAATGTGGTTCGTTTAAGTGTGTGGGTGCGTAAAGGATAGGAAAAAGGACAGATCGCGTATTGTCCATGATTCGAGTTCTGCTACCTATGTGGCTCGAGTCAAAAATGCGCCACAGTCGGAACAAGATCTCAGACAGTGTCGCCGAAATAATCTCAGGAAGTTTCCCTAGTTGAAGTCTACCAGGAGGAACGGAGAGGAGAGGGATAGATTTTGGGATGGCAAACAATGTTTTTTCTAACATCGTTCTATTCGACCAGAAACATCTATATTTTATTTTCTATTCGATGTTTTCTTCGCATCGAATCTCTTGATGTAAATAAAATTTCAAGAAACTTTTTTTTGTGAATTGCTCAAAACAAAACTTCTATAAACATGTCTCTGTTGTCGATGCCCAAACGGAGAGATGTCTTAATGGTTATTTTTGAGAGTTTGTCCAGGATATCTCTCTCACCGACAGAGATAAACATTGCTTCTTTACATTCGATACATATTATTTTTAATATATTATTCATACAATAATTAACCCATGAGTATCTAGCGGGACATAAATGGTACATGAATCGCGGGTTTAATTATGCCTTATATAATTGCTGAAACGAACAAGTTTAAACGTGTTCCGTGCATTCAATAGACGTAGATATCCTAAAAGAACCATTAGCAAGGTTTTTTCATAACATATAACTCATTTGTGTTCAATAACTAAAAAGGGACGGGAAAATACCAATTGATTTATATTATTTAAAACCGATGTTTTTCGACATCGACAACCTTTTGGTGGTGTATTGAAATATCGATGTGTGGATGTTTCGGCAAAACTTACCATCACTAGGTAGACGAACTACGACAACCGCGCCCTCCCAGGAAAAGGCATCGCGCCGAGTCGTCAGGAGATGGGTGGCACTCCTCCTTCCATCCTTTCCCTACCACTCGTGGCGTGACGTACTACGGCGCGCCGCTTAAATGAACTTCGGCACACGCCGCGTGCAACACAACGAACAGGAGGAGGCAAGGGAGCGCCTTAGCAGAGTTAGCAATTTTAGCCGCACAATAGTTCATCATGAAACGATGATGCAATGATGGGTATAGTACAAGAGTGTGATGTTACGATGCGAGCGAGTATCGTAAACTTCCCACAAGTGTATTAATCTCTTCCAAAAGGATTTTCGGCACTAGTTTGATAGTTACTAGGTCGAATTCAGTCGCTGTCTGGAGGAGAATTCTAGCGGCCGGTTGCTCAGATCGGTAGTTTTGCGTGGTTTCTCCGATCAACACTATTACATCGAGTTTCATACGGTCCTTTCTTACGACTTTTATAAGTTAAACTTTTACATTGAATAGTTTCGTGGCAGTTGACTTGTATGGTCCATTTAAGGTCACCTACCCTACCCTCGCATGCTGCCGCAGGTGGCTGTGGTGACTAGTCCGCCTGCGTGGGAGTAGTCAAATAGGATCAAAGTGAAATTACCATCTAATTTATTTTAAATATTCCACGAAAAAAATACTTATAATAAAAAAAATTAAAAAAAAAAAAAATTTACATTTACTACAACGATTCTCAATGATTAATTAACTGTCAATGCTTAGTTTGTAAACTTCTCTGTGACTGGTATAGAACCTGTATCATAATGAAATCTGTACCCTAAGAAACGGGCAACGGGCAAAATAGTAAACAATTCCTTAAAATGGGATGAAATGTTTGTGCTGTAAAATAATTGTCAATGAAAATAGTTTACTATACTACCAAGTTTATATTTAAAAATGTGTATACATGAATGTACGTGGGTGGTATGTATTTGATTGATTGATTATTTTTCGTGTTTCCGGGCGCGTCAACTGCTTTGGTCATTAGTCCCGTACGTGTAGTGCATGTTTTTTCTCGGGAGATGGCGGTGATCTTCCCCCGCTGGATGGCGAGATCCGGCACCGACCTACCGTCGGCTAGTGGGGTTTCCTTAACCAGGTCTCTCCCACCAGCGGGCACCGCACCAGCCGGGACAAGCTCTAAGCTCCGACCGGTCTTCCGGAATATGTGGTAGTGTACTGCATGTTAGTGAAAGTGAGTGTGTAAGGGAAGAGGATAGGACAAGGAAGAAGGGGGACAGATCGCGCGCGGTCCGTGGCCCGTTTGGTAGGTTACTGCCCCGGCATTCGCCTGGTGGCGTTCGGAGAAACCACGGAAAAGTACGGATCAGAGCATCCGGCCGCTAGAATTCTCTTTCAGCAGCGACTGAATTCGACCTAGCTGTGAAGCTAGTGTCGAAAATCCTGCCGCCGTGGGGAGTGGGAACCTAGGACCTCCCGGTAGGGCCTGCATGCATCAGTTGATGCACTGAGCTACCGCTACCGGTGTGTATGTGGGTGGTATGTATGTCTGTGGTGTTTGGTATGTATATCTCTATGTGGATGGCGTGGATGTGTGTGTTATGTATATGTGTGTATGTGGGTGGTGCGTATCTGTGTATGTGTGTGTTATGTGTATTTGTCTGTGGATGGTGTGAATGTGTGTGATGTGTGTGAGTGTGCGTGGGGGAGCGCGGCTGCTGGCTGCTCCGCGCACCTGGCGCCCACCTGGCCGGCACCTGGCGTGGCGGTGCGCGCCACTGGACGCGGGGGCGGCCCTCGTGGCAGCCGGCGCGCGCTCTAGATTTCTCTGCGGGGCAGATCGGCGCTTGGAACGCGGAGTCTCCTCGCCACAATCACGACGTCTTCCGAATGGGAGCCCTCTGAGTGAAAAACGACAGTCCGTCGTACGAAACGTCCCGTTTGTATTCGTGAATTTGTGTGGAGCAGTTAACGCAACCCCCAAGACATTCTTAGTTCCCCCATGCATTTGTGGAAATATCTTTTAAGCTGAATGTGAAGGATTCAAAATCGTTCATATGAGCTTCGGTAATGAATAATTAGTCGTACTGTGCAGTATAGTGCACCAAGATGAAGATATCAATTTTATTTTTTAAAGTATTATCATGTATCTTCTTGTACTCATACGAATTACTATCACGACTGGTAATAAAATTCCACTGTATTGAATACTTAATTAAGAGTTTTTATGTGAAATATTGTTTGCACTGTAAAATGTATTGTTTAGAGAAATGACAACAAATAGCGAAATGTGGAAAAGTGACATGAAAATGTTAATTATTTAATATCAGGAATACTAAATACACTTGGTATAAGTGACATCATCACTTAAGTCTCCATACACGAGCAAGTCGCGTTCGCGAACTAGCTTGTGATGGTTGTAAATCTGTCATCATTGTTCTCCATTGTGCGAACATCTGTATTATGAAGTTATTTTATAAAGACTAGCGTTGACGTAACGTGCTGCAGTCGCTGCAGAGGATTCTAGATGGGAGAAGAAAAATAAATCGCCGGCTAAATTTTAACAAGACGGATTTTGATTTTGGCGGTTTTGAAATAACGTCACCGGAATGACAGGATCATCATCTACTGAATTCTAACGACGCACGGCAGCAATTAAAAGAAAAATGAAGTGTCGTAAATCGGCCACAATTCCAATCAACATCACAAGTTGGTAGCAACGGAAACAGATTTCCAACCGGCGCGACGGAGAGTGGCCTAGACCGGCGAGTGGCTAGACATGCGCCTCTTCGTAACCCCTCGCGAAGACGGGCTCAAGCAAAGTCTCGCGCGGTCCCTGCCCCGCCCTGCCGTCTTCCTTCCCCTGCGGCTGCGCCAGGGGGCCTTGTAAACATTACGACCCCCCCTCCCCCTGCCCCCAAGAAGAAGAGAATTCCGCCGAGCGCGACCCTCGCGGCGCGAGACGACTCGGCGACGCTGGGGACACACGCACAGTGGGGCGAAATTTAGGGACTAATTACTATATTATTATTATTATATAATATTATATATTATTTATTATTATATAATAATTATATATTATGTATAATTATATTATATATAATATAATAAAATAATAATGATAATGATAATGATGATGATGATAATAATGATGATAATAATAATGATAATGATAACGCCTTTATTTCCGACGTGGCTCAGTCCATAAGGCCTGCTCTTCGGCCTAGCCACTTCAATATCTTTACTTTTCCATAATTACATTTGAGGAGTTCGGGCACAAATAATGAAAACTAGGATTTCGCGTAAATTACGGAAGTCAATAGTAGCATTTACTAATGTAAATGTGCTGCACATAATGTAATAATAAGTATTCCATTGCCAATTGTTCTGGGCTCTAAAGCTAATATGATATCCCATTTACTAGAAAGATTAATAAGGCAATAACTTTACTATTACGAAGTGTCAGAAATCATCAAATTGTGTTTGGAATTTTGTCCAGAATCGAGTCGTTTTACACAGTCTGTTATTATTCAAATAATTAAAAACACGAACAGAATTAACAGGAAATCATCATATTTTCATTTAATCTAGTTTAAATCATATTTACTAAAAGATTACATTAATTTCAAAAGTCTTTCCGTCTCTAAGATTTCCAGGATCTCGTTTCCTCTCCAGAAGTAATTTAATTTCAAAATACTTTTTTAATTTTTTAAACTATTTTCAATAGGAAAACATGAACAATCATGTTTTCTCCACAAAAAGTTATTTTGTTTTACTTAATTTGTATTTTGTTTTACTTTAATTTGTATTTTTGTTTTACTTTAATTTTGTATTTTTGTTTTACTTTAATTTTGTATTTTTGTTTTATTTAAATTTGTATTTTCATTTTTGAATTTATTTTAATATTTTCATTTTTGAATTTATTTTAATATTTTCATTTTTGAATTTATTTTAATTTTTGTTTTATTTAAATTTGTATTTTCATTTTTGAATTTATTTTAATATTTTCATTTTTGAATTTATTTTAATATTTTCATTTTTGAATTTATTTTAATTTTTTATTTTTGAATTTATTTTAATTTTTTATTTTTATTTATTTTAATTTTTATTTTTTGAATTTATTTTAATTTTTTTATTTTTGAATTTATTTTAATTTTTTATAATTTTTAGTGTTGTATTTTACTTTTTATTTTTTACTACTTTTGGTGCACACTTGAGTATGTTTCTTTGCACTGTGCTGCCCGCGGGGCCTCCCGACCCAAAGGCGGCGACTCCACAAACTGGCTTCAGTGAGTCACTGGCCGCCCCAACGCCACGCACGGGCTAGCGGGAAACGGTTGCTTCGAGCGGCGTGCTCCCGACCTCTGCGAACGCTCGGTTCGCGAAAATGAATCGGCGAACGGGGGCCACTGCAGCTGTTGGTTACGAATATCCGATCGGGCGGAATGTGCGAAGACGATAACCGTCGGGTAACCGACCGTACGGTGTGTGCGAGAAAGCGGGTCGTTTGTTGTGGATGTTAACAGACAGTGTGCGGAGCTGCGGTAACCGTCGTTTCGTTCGTGTGGAGGCAAACCTCTGCTTACGATATCAAATGGGACGGTGTGCTACGTTTTCGCATCGGATTTCTGTAGGAGGCCGTGTGATGTAACGGTAATCGTCTCTTTGGTTTTCGCTTGGGTGGTGTGCCAGAGAGCGGTTGCCGTTCGCATCGGATATCCGATCGCTTCACCTGGCAGTTGTGCATCGCGCTGCGGACACCGTCTCGAGATGGAATACATCGCGTACGGCGGTTGCGAGTTTTCGCTGTTCCTGCCGCCCAAAAAAGATCGACGAAGGGTAAGTGTTCACGACGATAAGAGACGATAAGAGGCTGCTATTCACGAGTTCCTTTTTTTTATTTATTTTATTTTTTTTCGTCAAAAAACAGTTAAAAACTGCGTATGACGTGCTATGGGGAAAAGTGAATTGTGAGCACATTTTCAAAATTCTGTGATCCCTACACTAAGTCATATACTACTTAAATTTTGGATTTTGAAAGGGAGAAAAAAAACTCCCATGTAATAAAATCTATTTCAAGGATAAAAAGGCAATAAATTTTGTTCTTATCATGTTGTGCTTCGAATAATACTTCCTTCCGCGACAACATGGAAACGATAATTTGAATAATTGTATTTTCCACTGAATTCTAGAAGACGTCACAGAAAATGAAGTTACATTTATGTCCAGAAGCAAAACAAGGGGCCATCTCAGCATTTGCTCAATTTATCAGGGAAACTGGACGAAAAACCTGATCGAGATGGGATTCTTTTTTGGTTTCGAGCTCAACACATCCTGAAAACTCTGTAAAGTTTTTTAAAAATCATATAAAATCGAGAGAATTTTGAATAATTTAGACAAACACTGAACATTTATTTTACAGTCGAAAGTATATTAAAATTATATGAAAATTATTCGTATGTTGTTCAACGTAAAAATGTCTAGGAATAAAATTATTTTTATACGAAAGTTACTCTCGTTGTGTGTGAATGATCAACCTCGTCCGAACTGCATAGCCCATAGTCTGACTTTATTTCAGACATGGATTTCAGAAAATGGACAAAATTATTAGTTTTTGGTTGCAATGGATTAGCAAGGTTTCTCGGCGAATCGTAAAAATAGTTTTGTTAAAGATTTATTTTTTCATTCTAGATCTAATTTTTCATTTTTACAACTTAGCTATTTATTTATTAATTATCTTAATATTAACGTGTTACTTCTATTAAATTTGTGAAAGTGTTCAAGTGGAATAGCAGATCCAGAAGTGTGAGCTTGACAACTTTCAAAGAAATTTATTTATTTTAATTTATTTACTAGCTGATTGCCTGTTTTACTGTCTAATTTCTTTGTTCAACGTTGCAAGAAGATCGTAATTACTAGGGAAATATGAAAACAGTTGAATTATGCTACATGTTCTCTTATGGAGGGAATTTTGGGAGGGAAATAAGAAAAGATAAACCGAGTCAAGTTAGCATCTAGTTAATTAGTAAATAAGTGAATCTGAATCATTAAAATTAGGCAAAAAATAAAATTGTGCATGTACACGATGTTAACGGTTTCTAATGAGCTCGATTGACAAAAAGCCCTCATTAGAACCCTAGTTATGTCGGTTCTTATGAAGGATTAGAACTCTTACAATGCCCTAGGGACATAAATAATTTTATTTATTTAATTTTTTACCTGACTCTCGGGCTTTCCCCGGACATTTATTTCTTAACTGCCACTTCTTAGGCAGACCCCTCGCCCATCCGCGCCCTACCAGATCACTTTCGCCCGACCTTCCAGGCCGGCCTCGTCAACCCTTGTTTCATTGATTTTTTTAAGATGTTTGTCACCTCAGTCGTTGTTACATGCAGTTCGCCGAATGGCGAGCAACCGCTCGCCGAATCCCGAGTAGTGTGGATGATTTGCTTGCTATTTGCCGAGTGACGAACGTTCGATATTCGCCCTACCTGGAGCGTGTCGTGTTTTTGTTTTTTTTTTACCTATCAAATATGCCGCCGAATATGCACAATCGCCTTCTAGTATTCAAAGATTATTTATTTATTCAGTTCATTTATGTAACTTTTAAAGCCCTGGTCCCAAGGTACGACTCTCAATTGGGCAACCGAGAGCGGTGGCTGAGTGTATCAACTGATGTTACTTCAGCGCCTCTGACCGGGAGGGCCTAGGTTCGAGTCCTGACGGCGGCAGGATTTTCGACACTAGCTTTTCAGCTAGGTCGAACTCAGTCGCTGCCTGGAGGAGAATTCTGGCGGCCGGCTGCTCTGATTGGGGTTTCTCCGTGGTTTCTCCGATCAACACCACGCGAATGCCGGAGCAGTACCTATCAACGGGCCACGGACCGCGCGCGATCTGCCCTTCCTCTTCCTTGTCCTATCCTCTCCACACACACTTTCACTAACATGCTCTAAACTACCACATATTCCAGGGAGACCGGTCGGAGCTTAGAGCTTGTCCAGGCTGGGCGGTGCCCCGCTGGTGGGAGAATCCTGGTTAAGGGGAAGCCCCACTAGCCGACGGTAGGTCGGCGCCGGATCTCGCCAACCAGCGGGGGAAGATCACCGCGCATATCCTGAGAAAAACATGCACTTCACTAACGGGACTAATGACCGAAGCAGTTGACGTGCCCGGAAACACGAAAAAAATCAAATCAAATCAAACTTACGGGACTAATGGCCATAGTAGTTGACGCGTCCAAAATCACTAGCAATGAATCGATTGGGCAAGCAGCTGCGAAGGTTCTGGGGAGGGGCCAACACACGCGCGGACACGCGTGCGCCGACCCACGTGTCACGCGTCCCCGCGCACGTGCGTGCCCGTGTCGAAAGCAGCCGCTGCGTCCAGGAGAATGACAGTCTCATTGTGCCGCGCCGGCGGCGGCGGTTTTACGTCGCGTTGCTTTATTGTTTCTTTGTAATGCGTTTCAAGGCCTCCTGGAAGCGGGCTTGTGCGGTGGGCATTTATTACCGCTTACCTGTATGTGGCTTTCTACATCATAACGATAACCCTGTAATTTTGTTAGGAGCGTGGTTGCATCCCACAAGGAAAGTGATCGTGTAGGGACGGGCAGTAAATGGCAATGCAAAGACGATTCCTAAAGTATTGTTGATCACACCTGTTAGCCATATAGTTTTCATCTTGCTATTCTGCCAAAAGGGCGTGAAGCCGGCCAGATAGCCCCTATTTTACAGGTTATTATCACGAGTGGTTTTAGATTAGACTATTTCACGAATAAATAAATATAAATTGATTTAATAGTATGAATAGTATAATGTTAAAAATGGAAAATATTTCGGTTGGTTATATAGTGATTCCTGCAGTTTCCGTCATAGAAGGAATATTTATTTATTTTTCAAAGCAGTTGAACGTCATCTGCGGTAAGACATAGCGGAAAGTACACATGTAAACATTCGATATCAGGACCCCAGTTATGTTTATAACCATTTGCAATATAAAACACTATTGACCGGGTTGGAACTAATAGAGGGCAGATTTTCATTTTTGTGTTCACTCTAGAACAACGTCACTTTTTTACGTTTACTTTTTACGAACAACGTCACTACAACATCACTTTTGTTTTGTCGATTTCGTCTTAAGTCATGAATGAGAATGGGAATCAAGAATCAAATCTTGATCTTGATCTTCCTCTTCTTGTCCTATCCTCCCTCACACACACACACACACACAAACACACACACAACACACACACGCTAACATGCACTATACTACCGCATATTCCGGGAGACCGGTCGGGAGCTTAGAGCGTGTCTCGGCTGGGCGGTGCCCGCTGGTGGAGAGTCCTGGTTAGGAGGAAACCCTCTAGTCGACGGTAGGTCGGCGCCGGACCTCGCCATCCTGCGGGGAAGATCACCACCACCTCCGAGGAGGAAAGCATGCATTACTCTTAGGG
Source organism: Teleogryllus oceanicus (assembly GCA_964035755.1). NCBI lineage: Eukaryota > Metazoa > Arthropoda > Insecta > Orthoptera > Gryllidae > Teleogryllus > Teleogryllus oceanicus. The sequence goes on from CAXIVR010000010.1 coordinate 108,478,594, forward strand.
ATTAATGACCTTAGTAGTTGACATGCCCGGAATCACTAACCACCAACCAAAAGTCTCATACATTTTATGTTAACGCATTCTCACCTTAGAAGGCCTCTTTGCGGTGCGTGAAAAGAGGAATTCGGAGCCCAAACGTCGGGTGCTGGCGGTGAGCAGGGGTGGGGTGCGAGTGGCCGTGCGGTCGCGTGTTGGGCGGGGAGGGGAGGGGGTTTACGAGGGCCAATCGTCCGCGCGGGCAGCGACCCCAAACGCCCCCTTCCTCTCCCGGGCCCAAGGCGGTCGCCGCGACAGCATTTCCGGGATCCACGCCTGCCCACAGAACACTCGCTGTAGGGGTGAAGACCCTGGAAGACTACGATTTTTTCCCCCGTTTTCCCCTCTCCAGGAACCCTGGAGAGGTCGGACTTTATTCATTTGCTGAGGTACAAAAATGTTACTACAGCCGGTTCGGCTTATGTAGTTTTGTATGGCATGTAACTTAAAATACTAATCTACTTAAAACTATTTACAACAGGCCTGTTTAGGCCTATTATAGTTTAACATAAAGGATTTAAAGGTCATCAGTTCTTAATATGGTCCTTGGGACATCTTTGACTTCGATTTAAATGTAAAGTCCCTTCAAGGTCACAAGATGGAAAAAAAGAGGACACTATCTTTCAATCGGCATCTTCGTTACGATTTACATTTTTGGTTTTGAAGTTATTGTTAGGTTTTTGTTATTTTAGGTATTGAAGGTATTTGGCATTTGGTATGTCGGGGATTCAGTATCAAAACGTTTAAGTCGTAACGAGACTCCCGATTGAATGAGTGTTCCCCTCTCCTTGCAGTATAGTCCGATTTAACTGGTGTCCCTTCAAGGAGCAGAGTCTCTGTCTCCTTCCAGTATAGTCCGATTTATATGTGGTGTCTCTAGCTCGACGGAGGGGGACATTGTCACCTCGCTCAAGGACTATTAAGGAAAGAACGCCTTCCTCTTTGCACAGGACAGTGCAACTGGTTTGTTCCGCCGAGAGGATCCTCGAGAGGAGAAAACGGGGTGGGCGGGGACTTGCAGAGGAAAGCAGTGCATGCGACAGTCGCAGCCTAGTTGCGCCGGAAGCATGCCACCGCTCCGCGATTGTCTCTTGTCTTGGTCGAGGCAAGGAGAGTGGGAACGCTTGCACGTCGAGTGATGTTGCTGATACTAAATTCGATGGAATTTTTGTTGTTGTTGTTGTTGTTGTTGTTGTTGTGAGCTGGCACATGTAAAGCTTAAAACTCCATTATTTAATTATTGCTCCACTATTTGAATTTGAACTTTCGAAAACGGTTGCTGCTAGGAACCATTTCTCTTGATTCGCCTCTGCTCTCTACCATCTCCTCTTCCTCTCTTTTTCCTCTATCTTATTTTTTTTCCTTTCTGTACCATTTTTTTTCTCTGTGCCTGCTTTCTTTCCCTCTACCTTCTCTCTCTGTCTCTCCCTTCTTACGCAGGACTTTGTAGACCCATTTTTTTCGCTTTTTACTCTGGACAGCTGCACTTCAGAGAGCTTGTCCTGCGTGTAATATTTCTGATATGCTTCAATTTTCCTTTTCGTCAATGTACATGCAGGACTTACAGGCTCTGTGAATACTTATTGAAAAATAAATAATCATATTTTTACATGAAGAGTTGACTTTTATTGATGTTATTAAGTAATGAAGTTATTAAGATTAAAAAAAAAGTGAATCTTTCGAGTGGGTATTGTGCACTGTCAGAAGCCCTACATATGCATTCATATAGTTTTCCAGCTCCTGGGAATCTGAAAATAAAAGGTACAAGCAAAGTATGACATTTGTGCCAATACACCATCCCTGGTCTTACGTATTAGTATAATATAATTTCCAAGGTGCTTAGTGTATGAAGGTGTTAACTCACTTTCTAGTTTTGTCATCAAAATTACTACTTTGATACTTTGAATGAAAATCACAATATTTGTGATATAAAAAGAAATAATTGCCAGTAATATTAAAAAAAGTTCCATGCAAGTTTACTAAATCTCAAAAGTATCTCTTGGCCATTATCTGTGTCAATGCCTTCTTGCACTAAGCTATTTATATTATATTATATCAATATGCAAAACCAGCGATGGTGTATTAGCACAAATTTTTCGTAGTTTGAATGTACCTTTCATTTTAAGATTCCCAGGAGCTGGAAGACTTTATGAATGCATATGTAGGGCTCCTGACAGTACTCAATACCCACTCGAAAGATTCACATAAAACTTTTTTTTTTTTGGTTCCGTATTTTGTTGTTTTGGTTTTTGGTTTTTTCCTTTTTGTTTTTTTCCGTTTTTGGTTTTTTCCGTTTTTGGTTTTTTCCGTTTTTGTTTTTTCCGTTTTTGGTTTTTTCCTTTTTTTTTTTTTTTTTTCCGTTTTTGGTTTTTTCCGTTTTTGGTTTTTTCAATTTTTCTTCTTTTCGTTTTTGGTTTTTCAATTTTTTTCGTATTTTGTTTTTTATGTTTGATTTTTTGTATTTTTTATTTTGTTCTTTGGTTTTCCGTTTTTTTTTTGTTTTTTTGTTGTTGTTGTTTCTTTTGCATAGTATTGCATATGTCATACTGAGCTTGTGCCTCGTCGTATTGGCGTGGCCATATTCTGACGGCAGCGTGGCCGTGTTGCAGGCGTCCCGGGAGGAGAGCCGGTCGTCGCCGGGCGGCGCGGGGGCCGGCGCCGCGCCCGAGCCCGCCGCCGCCGCCGCCGCCGCCGCCGCCGCCCCGCCCTCGCCGCCGTCGCGCCGCCTGCTGGAGGAGGCGCTGGCCCGCCCGGCGCCCTTCCCCATGATCGTGCTGCCGTCTGGCGGCGGCTACTGGGTGGACGGCGGCGACGGGGACGACGCGCCCGGCGCCGCCTCCGCCCGCCTCCGCCGCCGCCTCCGCCGCCTCCGCGGCGCAGCAGACGTCGGGGGCGGGCGGCGCGGGCGGGGCGGGCGGGGCGTGGCGGCCCAAATTCGAGACGGACGACACCGCCAAGTGCTACAGGCGGTTCTTCGTCGGAAGGGTGAGTGCCCCACTTTCTGTATACAGGCTGTCCGCGAAGGAAACCACGAAATTTCGAAAGCATCGGCGGCGATGGTGTAGCGGTTAGCGTATCGGACTGCTATACCCATGTTTGCGGGTTCAAACCCGATCGAAGCCGTGGATTTTTAAGGGCGAAAAAATCGTTCGTACGCCTTCCTTCGGAGGGGAAGTAAAGCCGGCTGTCCCATGTTAGTACATTTACTGCATGTAAAAGATCCTCAAGCCTAAATGATGCCTCTGAGCTATTCAAATCGCCTGTTTCGTCGCCCAAGTAATAATTTCTTTCTCCGATGATTGGTGAAAGGAGTGTAACGAAATTTGCGTGGTCAGACGGAAGAGCAGGCCTCATGGCCTGAGTCTCGCCACGTAAAATAAGGCAAATTCAATTCAATTCAATTCAATTCAAAGCAAGCTCTTAAGACAATTCTAAGCATATTTTGTCTTGGATTTTCCGTATGGCTGAGACGTAATAACCACTCAAAAGTTGGTGTGCACATATGTTTTCTAGGCAAAAATTTGCGTCGTAGAAGGATATAAACACTCCAGAAATATGTAAGGTGTTTATTATTAATAAAATAAATGAATAAATTAGTTGAGAATGAAAATTAACCCACAAATAAGAAAGCACCCAATTTTTTTCAGTTCGACTACTTGAACTACGAAATGTACCCCCTTCCTTTGGAGGAACTTTAAATATACATTTGAAGGGGTGTATTTCAGAGACCCAAGAAGCTCAAGGGACCGTATGAAAACGCCGTCAACTTTGGCGTCGATGTTGTAACGGTTAGAGTATTGGACTATTATACCCAATTCCTGGGTTCAAATCCGATAGAAGCCGTGCATTTTTAATTGCAAAAAACTCCCTCACGCAATTTCCTTCGGAGAAGTAAAGTCGGTTGTTTCATGTAGTAGATTTATTTCATTAATTTTTTAAAAAAAATCCCCAGGGTGGCCACTTCCTGGAAATCAAAGAAAACCGGAAGAAATCAGGTAGCCAAGAAATCATTGCTCTGGAAAAGTCAGGGAAATATCAGGAAATTTGCAGAATTGTTATAATTCGAGGAAATGAGGAGTATAAGAACTACGTACTAATCCTAAAAAATAGTGAGCATTATTTATTAGTCAATTTTTATTTTGTGAGAAAATACAGTTTGTATTTTTTCACGGCAAAGTCTGGGAGCTGAACAATTACTATTAGAATTGCTTTAATATTTTCTTTTAGCAGTGTTAAATTACAAATCTTATCAGAAAAAATTGAAACTTCCTTAGAAAGCTGGAAATGGTCAGGAAATGTGTTCCAGGAAACGACTGGTCAATTAATTTGAATCTCTCTCCAACCCCAATCAACGCTTCCTCCCTTGGCCGTCTACATGATTGCAAGAGCCCAACGAATCATTTTGACTTTCACTGAGATTTATTTTCCTATCAGCGGCAGCTGAGTTATCTCACCTAAAGACGACGTAGCAATTCACTCCTTCAGTTTGTGAGGATTGTTGGTTAATAAACACCAATTTGAACTCTCAGAATGGTGTATATCAGAAACAGATAAAACACATCAGTTTGACTATCGTCACTAACTTATCCTCGCCTCTTTCGCACACTTATATATGCACTGAACCACCACACATGTCGGCAGACCGGTTCGGAGATAGGAGCTTGTCCCGACTGGGGCGGAGCCCCTCTGGTGGGGGAAACTCCGCTAGGTCGGCACCTGATCTCTTCAGTGTGCAAGATGATCTCCGTACAGTAGAGTACATTAATAAGGAAATTATTTAAATAATACAAAAACTTGACATCCACTCACGGCTGGTACGTTGATATACATAGGGAGTCAATTTAATTTTATTAAATACATTGGTATTGTGGCAAAAGTGTATAATTTCGTGTTGATAAGGCTTGGAGTAGATGACTGCTTCAAATTGTTGCTCTGGTGATAGGGGGCCTCTTTGTTCCTGAAATTCAGAGTAAACCTTCACTATTTGAGACACAGATAGTTCAACCTCGCAAGTCACAGAGGGTAGCGGGTAGTTTAATTTATGGATGAGGTGTGAGTGGGTTGTATTAATATGTCCGGACCGAAGTCCAGATGGCTTTTCTGCGGCAGCAGACACCTTGTCTTCTGAAAGAACATATCGCAAACGCTGCAGTTGTGCAGTAAAACCAAATGAAGAGCTCGTGGAGACGGTGGGAGAGGGCTCATTAAAGGCGTTCGCACGAGAGCTTTAGAAAGCGGCCGGGGCGGGGGCAGTTCGTTCAGGAGGCCGTGCGCACGTCGTTGTGGATGGGATTTGCGCCGAGGGCCTGCCCGCCGTCAAAGCCCAGGCGCTCGCTCTACGCCCCCTGGAGAAAGGGACCCACCCGCTGCTTGAGGTGAAGGCGGCAACGATTCTGTGAGACCCCGACTGGGTGGGGCTAGGTGTGGTGTTGAGAGTTGAATTGGGGTGGGGTGGGGTGGGGTGGGATGGATTTAGGTGAGTGGAGGGGAGGGGAGCTGAGAGGTAGCTTGAGGTGGGGTGATGTTAGGCGAGGTGGGGTGATATTAGGCGAGGTGGGGTGATGTTAGGCGAGGCGAGATGATGTTAGGCGAGGCGAGATGATGTTAGGCGAGGTGAGATGATGTTAGGCGAGGTGAGATGATGTTAGGCGAGGCGAGATGATGTTGATCAGATGAAATGTGTAATGTTACAATCCAACAAAACCAAGTTCACAATTTCAACCTGAAATTCTCAATTATTGAATCTCATCTATACATACAACAAACTTCAACCATTATTAATATACTATTATTTTAATAGAATAATTGAATATAAAAATAGTGTAGGTATGTATATATTAGAGGAAAAAAGAAATCAAGCGAGATGAGGTACAGTATTTTGTACTTCATTGGAAATAGATGCAGTAGAGTTGTGAAATGGATTTTAATCTTAGGTCGTGTATTTCGCTTCTAAGGCCGAAGTTTAAAAAAAAAATATTCATCGTCTTGCTCTCTTGTGAACTATCGTTAGCATTTTCCTTGGCAAAATCAGACTATTTTCGAAACATATTTTTCACAAATGTATGAATACATGCCATTTCCCTAGACTCGTAAAGTAACAAATAATAATAAAGAAAGAAGGTTCGCCCGAGTGGGCATTGAATGTTCATTTCTCTTTGCCATAATGACTCAGAGATTTGCTGTTCTTTGTACAGATTTCTAAGTGGTATCGTTCACATTTTTTGTCACATAGTTCACAGACACAATTTTCTCCAGGGCTGTGGAAATTCTTTGTCTTGCACACTTTATGGTGGAAACCATGTATCGCAAAACGAGTTACTAAATGTCTTTGTTCCTGATTTGTGTTTTCCCAGTTCCTGTTCATCATTGCACCCGTAGAGTAGAAGTCGTCATGTATTTGATATTGTTTCTCTCTTCTGTCTTTGAGCAGCTTGTTGACCGCATCCGTATGTGGTAACAGGAATTGTAGCCTAAGGTCTTCAATGAAGAAAGTCTCCTTTGCCAGCACGTATGCTAGTCTGGAGGGTGCTGTTTTTCCAATGCCTAGTACAGCTTTTAGGAATCGAGCTTTTACTGTTTCAATTCTTTTCAGGTCACTGACTTGTAGGTTGTCCCAGATCATACATATTCCATACGTGACAATAGGTGAAATTGTTGTTTCAAATATGGTTTTTGCTGTAGTTAGAGACAATTTCGTGATATTTTTTAAGCTAAGTATCGCTTTTGTAGCGGCTGCTGTTTTATCTTGAATGTGCTCGCTGAAGGATTTTGCCGTCGTTTGTAGTGTCATGCCAAGGTATTTAAATTTAGGTACTACCTGAAGGGCTTCATTTTCAGGGTTAGTGTATCGTCTGAAGCGAGTCTTCCTCCTTTTCTAAAAATCATTTGTACTGTTTTTCCCTTGTTAATGTCAAGGTGATTTTCATCGGCCCATTTCTCTAATTTCATCAGGGTATTTTGCAGATCTGCTTTGTTCCTGCTTCCGAGAACCATGTCATCTGCATACATGATAAGTACTGTCTCCAGCGACTGCTTTAAGATGTTTGTGATGTCTGAGGTCATGATATTGAAGAGCATAGGGCTAATGGGATCGCCCTGGAGTACCCCATTTATCTGCTTGATGGGACTTGATTTGGTGATTCCGTCTTCGATTTCAATCATGTTGAAACTCAATATGTTTCTTATTACTACGACCAGTTGGTGTGTATCTCCCAGTAAGTCTTCCAATTTTCTAATGAGTATCGCTCTATTTATCCTGTCGAAAGCTTTCTTGTAGTCTACAAAGACTGCGTAATATTTTCCCTTCGGTTTGGTTAGTGCTGTCTCTATTTCATTCATCAGGCATTGAACTGCCTGTTGTGTGCTTCTCCCTCTCCGAAAACCGAATTGGCAGTCAGGTATGTGGGTTTCTATTTCCTTTTCTAGCCTTAGTGTTATAATTCTGCTGAAAACTTTAAATATGTTGTTTTCTAGAGCAATTCCTCTGTATGAGTCGGGATTGTTTGTGTCTCCTTTACCTTTATACAAAATTTTTATTTTCGCATTTCTCCATCCGTCAGGTATTTCTCTTGTGGTTAGAACTTTGTTGAAGAGCTCTTTCCAAATCGGTTTTAGAGACTCTAGCGTAGTCTTAATGTGCTCATTATAGATATTGTCAGGGCCTGCCGCTTTCCCGTTTTTTGTCATTTTGACGACTTTTTGTATTTCTTCCCCAGTTATTGGTGATGCGTCTTTGCAACTTGTCATAGAATTTTTGAGATCATAAGCTAAAAATTTATTATCTCTGTTTAAGGTTTCTTTGAAATGTTTTCCCATACAGTCATAGGTATCTCTTGTGCTTGTATTTTGTGCTTCCTGCCTCTTAAGGCCACAAATGGGTCTGATTTTGCTTCTTCCGCTAGTTTCTTACTTTCCAATTCTATGAAATCTGTTTTCCGTTGTTTGATGAATGTTTTATATTCTTTCCTCTTTTTGCGTACTCCTTCAGATCATCTTCGTTTCCTTGTGTCCTGACTTTGTGTAACACTTGTAGCGTTACCTTCCTAAGTTTGTAGCATTCATTGTTGAACCACGGCTGCGATTTTCTTGGTTTTGTCTGGATAGTGGCATTTCTAATTTCGTTCTCTATCATGACCATTGCTTCATTCACTTGACCTTCTGATATTCTCTTCTTCGCCTCATTTATCACATTTACCTTAATGACATTTGGGTCGATTTTTCTGGATATATTGCACGGTTTTGTTTTCTTTCATGTGGTTGCGTCTTTGGTAGGCTGAAAGTTGTCTCTACCGGTACGTGTTTTCTTATTGGTGTTGCCGGTGATGACCATAGTACTTTCTGTTCCTGTATCTTTATTTCTTTTCCTTTATAGAAGACCAGATCTATGGTACTTGATCCGTTGTATGCAAAGTACGTCTTCATGTCTTTCTTGTTCACTAGTGTAAAGCCTTCTTCTCTGAGTGTGTCCAATACTAGTGTTGTTTTTGTTTGGGGTTTGTCAATCCTACAGTTAAGGTCTCCTGTCAGAATCACTTTTTCTTTTTCCGTGGTCCTGGATATTGCGTTTAGTATAGTCTCTATCGCGTCTTCAGTTGAACTCTGTGGTGGAATATATAATCCTATTATAGTAATTTTGCTTGTTCTCGTAATAATCAAATTATGCTCTTTGTAAACGTCAGTTATGTCTCCCATTATTGGTTTCAGAACAAATGTATGCAAATGTATAATGGTAAAGTAACAAATGCCACATTGAATATTAACAAAGCAATATAATTCTAATGAAAGTCCTGAATATAACATGAACAGCAGCTAAGACGGCGTTCTCTTTGTTATAAGCAGCTCGTTGACTGAAACTTGGAGCTCCCGTTACCTTCACAAATGCCTTTTCCCGAAATTTCCCGAAATGATATAAAACGGTGCCGTGCACCTGAAAGCCAAGCGGTGTGCAGGGGGCTTAGGGCGCGGTCGGGTTCAGGGGGCGGTGGTTGCCTACCTGTCCGCCCCACCCACACACCCAGCCCCTTTGTGCCGGCCGCAAATAGCGTTACGGGCTACGGCGGTTGCCGAAAAGCACGGAAAGTGATGCTAAAATGCACCGCCGCACCCCACCCGGGCAAATCTGAAGCAGCTAGCGGAAAGGGAATGTTAACATTTTCAGTTGTACCTACAGCTAGTTGTAGATTGCATCTGAAAGTGAATACGGGAATGTTGATTACATTGCATGTGAAAGTGAATTCGTGTATGTAATTGAAATGATTGAAGGTGTCATTGTCAACAATACTATTTATTTCAATAAGAGCAGCTCGCTCAACGAAAGTCGTTTTTGGGACTCTCAGACAGCAGAAAACTGATGATGATGGCTAAGCCATCGAAAGCTGCTCTTATTGAAATAAATAGTATTGTTGACAATGACAACGCCTTCAATCATTTCAATTATGTAAATGTGAACTACAACTGACCATTAAACCAATATCGTATGTGTAACCCCAGATTTGAAAGATCTCGAGTTACTGAAGCTCGAAAAATGTGTTTCGGTATATCATTATTATTATTATTATTATTATTATTATTATTATTATTATTATTATTATTATTATTAAAGTTTTATGACATGCAGGAATTTACTTTTGTTTTCTCACAGAGTCTGAATGAAATAAATCTGAATGAAAGATCTGTATTCGAGAAAAAGTCATGCATTACACGTATAAGAAATTGTTTTTGTAATTACATGCGTCAAAAACAATTACAAAGCTTTAGGTTATGAGTAGAGAAGATATCTAACATTTGCCTACAAGCAAAACAGAAGAGCATCTCCGCGTTTGGTTTGAGCATTAAGAGAAATTTGTGGGAAAACCTAGTTCGTCACGACTATCATTGACTCTCACGTCACGGCTGTCATTAACACCAATCCAAAATTGCTGTAACATAACGGTAGCATTACCAGGGTATTGGTCTCTGTAGACTGATGATAATTATTTTCATAGATTTTATGTTTTTAGCAACCTAAAAACGAGTATATTGTTTCTGATGTGCTCTTTGTTGAAAATGACCTGAACATAAAAAAATGTTTTTATGATGTGAAGTTGTTACAGGGTAAAACTGTACTTTAATTATTCAGTTTGTTCAAACATTTGTTACCCGGACCGGAAATCGAACCCGTGTGTCCAGGTTTAGAGCGTCTGTGCGTAAACCAAAGAACCCGGATTCTTTTCTGTGCCGCCTTGACAATTCTTCGAATAACTTTAATTATTAAAGTGTGTGCCCAACATACAGGGCAGCCACTTTTTGGAAAATATGAAAGATCAGGTAGAATGAGAGAATTTTGAAAAGTCAGAGAGAATCAGTGAATTTGTAAAAGAATGGTTAGATGGCAGGGATTATTTTGAGTTCTTTGTAAAAGTAGATATTATTCCTAAAATCACATTATTTTCTGCTCAATTTATGTTTGTTGAGATTTTTTAAATTTGGTACTTCCCCACGGCGAAATTAGGAAGCCGGCAAATTAGTTTCAGGCTGTTTTTATTTTATTGAAATATAGTGAACTACTCTTCAGTTATCATCGGTGAAAAATATTTTAAATTCTGCGGAAAATGAGAAAAGAAGGGGGGAGATTTGTTTCAGGAAATGATTGGCCGCCCTGAATATAAGAGACTCCGCTGGTGTGAGAAGTCGCTTGCAAAGCGCCGCGAGGCTGCGGGGGAGGGAGGGAGGGAGGCGCGGAACCGGTTTGCACAGGGCGCCCCGCCCGCTTGTCCTGTGGCTGGACGGGGGGCGCCCTGCGGCGGACTTTCTCGCCCCCGCCGCCCAGAGGTCGCCAAGGGCTGCTCGCTCGTTGCTACATGTGGCGCGCCCCCCCCCCCCCCCCCCCCTTCCCTCTCGCCCCTTGCCTCTCGCCCCTTGCCTCTCGCCCCTTGCCTCTCGCCCCTTGCCTCTCGCCCCCTTGCCTCTCGCCCCCTTGCCTCTCGCCCCTTGCCTCTCGCCCCTTGCCTCTCGCCCCTTGCCTCTCGCCCCTTGCCCCTCGCCCCTTGCCTCTCGCCCTGCCTCTCGCCCTTGCCTCGCCCCTTGCTGCCCTGCCTCGCCCGCCTTGCCTCTCTGCCCCTTGCCTCTCGCCCCTTGCCTCTCGCCCCTTTCCTCTCGCCCCTTGCCTCCTCGCCCCTTGCCTCGCCCCTTGCCTCTCGCCCCTTGCCTCTCGCCCCTTGCCTCTGCCCCTGCCTCTCGCCCCTTCGCCCTTGCCCTCGCCCTTGCCTCTGCCCTGCCTCGCCCCTTGCCTCTCGCCCCTTGCCTCTCGCCCCTTGCCTCTCGCCCCTTGCCTCTCGCCCCTTGCCTCTCGCCCCTTGCCCCTCGCCCCTTGCCTCGCGCCCCTTGCCTCTCGCCCCTTGCCTCTCGCCCCTTGCCTCTCGCCCTTGCCTCTCGCCCCTTGCCCTCGCCCCTTGCCTCTCGCCCCTTGCCTCTCGCCCCTTGCCTCTCGCCCTTGCCTCTGCCCCTTGCCTCTCGCCCCTTGCCTCTCGCCCCTTGCCTCTCGCCCCTTGCCTCTTGCCCCTTGCCTCTTGCCCCTTGCCCTCGCCCTTGCCCTCGCCCTTGCCCCTCGCCCCTTGCTCCTCGCCCCTTCTCGCCCCGTCCAGTCCCCCCTTCGTTACACTCCGCGAAATGAAAGTATGTGCGAGGAGGGGCGGGGAGAGAGCCCGCTTGAAATTCATGTGGGTGGCTGCTCGACAGGTGAACATTTCAACTCGCTATCTTTTAATTAAAAACCTAACCAAACCTGAGTGCCTACATAATATTTTTATGTAACACTATTATCCTCTTAATATCAAAGCCAATCAAACAGACTATTGTTTAAACAGAATTGATTTATTGGCATACATTTACGAAAGAAAACAATTTCGTGTCATGTGGCCGCATCATTAGGTGGGCAACCAAGCAGTAATTACAATATTAAATATTATTTAAAAAAAATATTTTATTTCCATTTTTGCTCCCTTTGGTCTGGATGTTCAACTTATGGATATCGGAAAATTATTACAGGCTTTTATTATGGCCCTACGTTTTTCATTCAATAATAAAATATCAGCCACGCTAAAACGCCGAACACAAAACATCGATATTAAAGAACATCGACTTAAAAAAAAGAAGTTATATCCATCAATGATTTTATTTAAAAAATTCAATCAAGTCTGACGCTGTAAATAACTAATTTCCGAAACGTTGCGCTGTGTGTATTATGTAATAAATATTAATATGAAATTGTTTTGAAATTAAAGTCAAGGACCAAAAGTATTCTAGTATATTGAAAAAATATATACAGAAAAAAATAAAAAAAGTAAATAATAATTAAATTAGTTCATAGAATTGGTCACCCCGACAGGAATTCGAACCCGTACCTGATGGTTTACTCCCAGCTGCTGTATCTATTAAGCTACCGGGACAACCAACTCTTTGAACAGTTTTCACGAGCGCGATTATCGCTCCTTATATAATTGTTACCTTACCCGTCACCTTCTTGGATGCACTTACGATCGGAGCATGTGTTCCGCAGACGTACCAGCTATCCAAGTTGTGACCATGTTACTGAGTAACAATGTATTTTAACATTTAATAGTTCAAAGAATTGGTTCCCCCGACCGGGGGCGATGGTTTTATACAACCATCGATATCTCAAAAACATCGACGCCAACATGTCGCAAATTCTCCTCAATCGCCATAATGATAAATGATAATAAATGTCGTAACTCTTAAATCTCGAGTGATCTGCACGCCCGCCGCACGAAAGCCGCTTAATTCCTCCAGGAAGCTGCGATCGCTTCTCACGTACATTTCGCAACGTGTGGCGGCGGATACGCCATCGACGAGGGGGAAAGCGCTTGCCCCTTCCGCGGCGGACGCGCTGGACGCCGTCGAAAACGGACGGCCCGCGCCGGGAAGCATGGCTTCCGAAAAACGCCCACCTATCCGTCCCCTTCCGCCGGTGGAAACGGACCAGGCTCCAACGTTTCAGATGTATCCTCAATCTCCGTCAAAAAAATCCGTGAATATGTTCTTTTTTATTTTCTTTTTATTCTGAACAAAGTAAATTGACAATGTATTTTACATTAAAATAATTAATAAATACGTTAACATTGATAAAATATCCGAAATACAATCTGACCGGGAGGTCCTAGGTTCGAGTCCTGACGGCGGCTGGATTTTCGACACTAGTTTTCCCGCTAGGTCGAATCCAGTCGCTGTCTGGAGGAGAATTCTAGCGGCCGGCTGCTCTGATCGGTAGGTTTCTCTTCTTTTATCTGGGAGGTTGATGGCTAAATGATTTGAGTGAGTTTCCAGACGTGCTGAGTGAATATGTGATAGGTTAATTCGTGTAAATAGTAGGATTACTTATGAAAGTTACAGTAGAAGTATAATCTGTTAAAATATGAATGTGCCAGGAAATGAAGAGTGACATTCGCATTTAATTAGTTAATGAATTTTGCATACTGTTTCTGTTAAGTATGCTCCATGTAAAGTTAGATAAAATAAACAAAGCATGCGTCTGACAAGCGACAGTTATAGGGGTGAAAGGCTTCATTAGATGTGCATGCTTGTAACTTTCCTATCTCTGCATGTTTTGTAGAGTTCTGTTCTGCGAAGTAGTACTGCACTAGTAAAATATATCAAAGTCAAAATACGATCCAATTTATTTTAAATAATATTCCACGAAAAAATTACTAATAATACAATAAATTAAATCTGACAAGCATACTATAATGTCAAATGAATTTTAATGTACACAATGGAACGAAACATTTACTACAACGATTCTCAATGATTAATTGTCAATACTTGGTGTGTAAACTTCTGTGATTGGTCAGGAGAATAATGAAATCTGAATCGTAATGAGTATCATTATGTAACTGGTTGCAGCCAACAAATGACAGCACAATGGGAGTAGGAAAAAGAATGTACGCAACAAATGTACAATATTGTCTAGCACGTGCTAAAGTACTAAGGAGAATCTATTGTAATGTTGAAGCGAAAAATGGTATATTTTCGATAGAAAAACTTTCTATTATAAGAGGTCTTTATTTAGTTGTTTCCATGATCAGTTTTTGAAACCTTGTCACATATCCGTGAATAATCATGTTTAAATACGACTACTGCCATTAAACAATTAAATTCTGTAAATCGGGAGCGCTCAAAAGTGAGCTGTCTACCCTTCACATCGTGTTACATATTTTTACTACACAGTCTTCATTTGTCACCTGGTGCCTGTTTCGTCCTGCCTGCCTTGCTTCTCTGCGCACGGGCGTCTGTCTTAATTTATTTTAGTCCTCATGAATTTCGTGTAACACCTGCTCCAAGTTTTTTACTCTGTTCTTTTTTTCAAAAGAAACAACTCGGTTGATATTCTCGCCTCCCTTTTTATTCATACTTTCCTTTTTCTAGTATGTTGTTGCACATCTTCTGATTCTTTCCTTCGATCTCCCTTCTCTTTGTTCCATTCTCCCTTCTTTTTTTTCAATTTTTTCTCTTGAGGTATATATCCCATTTTGGCACCGATTTATATATTTTTGACTTTTGACTTTATATTTTTGACATTTTATTGACTCACAAATTCATGTAACACTTACGAAATACTTCAACTTTGTCTAACTTCTCGCATAAAGTTGTCATACAAAACGGCTATTTTTCTTTTACTATTGCAGAGTATTCTGAGCTTTGTAGGCATTTCCCGTTAAATTACGAAAATCCATCTGGTTGTTTCAGTAAACGACATTGGTTAAGGGGAAAATTGTTAAATCAATATCCAGAACTTTTAGTAATTAAATTGTTGCCCTCAAGGATTACATAGTAAAATAGCGCGACAGAAAATCCTCCTCGTAGTGGCACCTTGCTGGTGAGAGTGCTAGCAACAGAAGCACAAGCTGCAGCTTGAAAACGCAAATTGCGCACTCACCACAACCATAATAGAAAAATCTGGGAGTGTTGCCCCCTTCACTTGTTTCTCAGTGATCTGTTTCCTACGGACATGAATGCAATTTTGGATAGGAGGCCCTGATTCGGTTCAGTGCGGAGTGTCTTTCCTGGCCCAGTCTTTCTGCAACTCCGTGGTGAATTTTGCTAACGATTCCAACTTGGAATGAAATGGAACGGACGTGAGGTGAGTTGAGGCGTCAACCCTCACTTCCCAAGCGCAACCTCCACACCACACCCTTCCGGAACCACCAGCACCCCCTCCCCCCTTCCGTTGGCCCGCCAGGGCGCGCCCCCCGGCGGTTTTTTTGGCCCCGAGTTCAACCAACCGACAAGCTGCCTCGAGTTTACACAGTGCGGGTGGCGTCATAGGGCCAACGGACTTTAAAAGTTCAGTATATCAGAAGCCATCTTTAAAAGGCGGATATTGCCCATAAAATATGTTACATTGTGTGTTAAAATCCTTAAAACGTTCCCTGATATTAGAGTTCAGGATTACCCTAAATAATAATTACGTCTGTGAAGTCGTAGGCTTCCGCGGCCAGAGTCATGTAAATGATCTTGGCTGTCCAGGTGACGCCGCGTCGAAGGCTGTGTTGCCGACGTTTCGACCATATTATCGTGGTCTTCCTCAGGGCTGTTGTGCCTTGGTAACACAGCCTTCGACGCAGCGTCACCTGGACAGCCAAGATCATTTACAATAATTACGTCTGTCTGATGGTATGATCTCCCTTCGAAGTATAGCACTATTAGTTACTCCCCGATAGACAACAATAGGAATTCGATTCCGAGGGCGACTATTAAAGAATTCCAGTTCATCCTGTATACCTACGAAGTGAGACTGCTAAGATGATATCCCCTCCAACCTATGCATCAATACGTTATTTACTCGTGCGAAAAAGGGGGGGATTTTGACTCGTGAGTTGCGGTTCTCGGTTGACAATAAAATCTACGACTGGACCTCTGACATGACATCCCCACCAACATAGGAATTACTACGTTAGTTACTCGTGAAACAAAAAGGGGATTTTGACTCGTGGGTTGGGTTCATGTTTACAATAAAATTTGGAACCTTACCAACCTGCACACAAACTGCATGACCTTGTAGTTCAGCTTTGTTTTCATTGTTTGCTTTCATGCCCGGTTCATGCTTTGTAATTAGATGTACGAAATGGGGCCGCTGACTTGATACCAACCTTTGCAGACCAACTATGCATTAGTTACTCGTGAGACAAAAAATCGGATTTCGAATCTGAGAGTTGTGGTCCGTGCTTGACAATAAAATCTACGACATGGGTCCGCTGCCATGATGTCTCCCGACCACAGGCTGCGCTAGTTCTCCGCCGTCGGCGACGGAGAGGCTTTTGACTGCGGCCGGCGATGCACAAGGGACGTCTTGTGGGCGCTTCCCCTCATTTCCCCTCTCCGAGAGTGGAAGTGCGTCGGGTAATTAACTCCCTCGGCTTGCGCAGCCAGATCGACTCCCGCGATAGACCGCGATTATTCTCGTTCCCAGAGGGCCTTGGGACTTCCTCCGGCAGCCTCCTGCCGACGGCTCGGCGGCTTTCAGGGCCTCCTTGGACTGGGTCGGAATTTGCATACGACGCGAGACTCGAAAAGGTTTTTCACACGTGGGTTTAAAGACGCAGGATTTGCCAGTCGGGGTAACCATTATTGCTTTTTATTAGTTGGTTTTAGTAGTACTAGAAGTGATTTTTTTAAGGAAACCACATTCGTGAGACAAAAATAGGATTTCGACTCCGAAAATTGCGGTTCATACTTTGTAATAAAATCTACGACGTGGGACCGTTATCATGATGTCTCCCGATTTCTAGCTCTGCCAGTTAGCCGTCGTTAGAAAAGGTGGTGGTTTTGACTCCCTTCTTCTCCCTCCTGGACTTTTTAGGGACTCCTCGATCTATGATGGAATTTTTCATACGGTGCGAGATTCGGAAAGGTTTTTCACATGTGGTTTGGAGACGCAGGAGTTTCCAATCGGAAAGTAACCATTATTGGCTTTGATTAGTTGTTTTTATTCGCATTGGAAGTGATTTTTTTAAAGAACTAATTATTAAAAATGATAGTTTCTTAAATATCAAAGGTTTCCACTAAATTTCTGGATTCTCTTAATAAACCATTTTGCTTTCTGCTATCGTCTTTCGGCTACCGTCTTTGTTCAGTTTTCATCCGCGACATTTGCTGTATATCGTCGTTTTGATGTAAATATCTGTAACGATTTGTTGGACGTCTTGATTTTTGTAACACAGTAGAGTTTACAACAAAGATAGTAATCAGGTTTCGTAATTTACGGCATACAAATTCGTGGGTTGTATTCTTGCAATAGCACATTGTTTTTGTATGTTTCCTAATTGAAGTGTCAGAGGTCGTCTTCCGTGCTTGATCTGCCTTCAGCAATGTGAGAACTTCATTCCATCCGGAACGGAATGCGAGATAATGTAGATTCACATTCGGAATTGGAGTTTTTTTAACTGCTGTTTAGGGCCCGATCCTGGGATAGGTCTTGATCTATCATTTTGTAGATTCAGAGCATGTGATTAAATGGGGACTTGATTACAGTGCAAATGCACATTTGTCCTACAGTCAGAAAGTGTGCTCAGTTGGTAGTTGGAAACACCCAAGTTTCATTCATTAAAACAGCATTTTTGTAATGCATATAAGGCATATTTTGCCTCTTTACTTAAAAAGCATTTTATTTATCTAAATTGCTTTTTTTTTCCAAAAATTTTTTTTTTTTTTTTATATTAATTTTTATATCCTTGTAGCTCGTACCAATTTTCAGTACTAAATTTATTTTAGATATTTCACCAAAGAATCGCCATTGTTTCAAGTCATGTTCATAGTTCATATGTTCCTGTTCATAGTCGATAACACCCATCAACTTTGCAACGTTGCTAGCACGGCCTGTAATCCAAATGCCACAACGGGGACCCCACCTCCAACCCCCACCAAAAAAAGCGAAATACTTTGCGAAACAAAATGATTTACTTTGTTTCGGTATTTAAGTGCATGTAGGACATATTTTAAAGCAAAAATGCGAAGGTTTATTTTCAAAACTACTTATTTAATAGATGATTAAAGGGTATAAATTCGGTCCCTACGTTGCAAATTGCCTACATCTTATAGCAATAAAGTCATATTGACAAACGCCAAATCCCATGCCGTGTTGCAGCATATTCGCTACTTTCGGCAAAAGTCGGTAGACTTCGGTTCGACTTTTGCCGAAGCCAGCGACACTGATGATGACGGCAAAGCCGTCGAAAGCCGGCTATCTGAATAAAAATACTATGTTCACGAAGATCACCTCTTTAATTTCTTCGCAATAAGAACCTCAACTATACCGAATCAGAACTCCCATAATTGCAGCATATTGAAAATCGTAGGAAAACGAGGTACTGCAGCTCAATCGGCAGAATCTAGAGACCAAACTTCTGTGCTCTTTGGACGAAATGGCGCGTTTTGCACAATGGAGGCGGAGGAAAAGAGACGAAGAAAAGAGCGTCACAGACTCTTGTTTCTCCCAGGCGACCCCCTCCCCCGGAGTCGAGACAAAAGGGCTTTCAGAGCGGCCCACGTCCCGCCGGCGACTCGGCTGTGCGCTCCTCAGAACATCCACAAAATCCGCCCCGACCTCCGACACGGTGCCACTTTCTGGAAAACATGCGAAATCGGGATAAAAGTCAGGGAATTTCTCTGCTTTGGAAATGTCAAGGAAAAATCAGGGAATTTGTAAAATAATGGTTGGAAGTCAGGGAATATTTTGAGATGGTTATAAAACTTTTACTGTTTTCTTTAGGAATAATACAATAATATATTATTATTTTTTCCTCAATTTCTATTCGAGGGTCTTTTAATTTATACCTTATCAAGGAGAAACCACAGAGATGAACCATTAGTTTGAGGATTGCTTTAATGTTTTCTTTAGGTAGTGTGAAATACTCAAATCTTATTAGTGAAACATTTTAAAATGCTGTGAGAAAGAGGCAAAAGTCGCGGAAATTTATTTCAGGAAGTGAGTAGCCACCTTGCAGATATAAAAAAAAAAACACTTTCCGGGTCTGAAGTAGTGGACTCCATGGCTGAGGTTGATCATTTGAACATCCACAAGTTAACGAAATGCACGTCAAAGGACATCGGAAAATTTGCATGCTTGACGAAATGTGTATTGCATCGTAAATATTGGATTTGTTTTCGCGAGTCGTAAGGCACGCGTTCTGAAGTGAGAAATAAATTGTCGATTTTTAACTCGCTAAAATGATTTTTTAAAAAATGCTAACGTGATCCATTGAGACGAGAAAATTATTTGATTTTTTAAATTGAATCGTTGTGCCTCGCAAAGTCAATAATAATGCAATGTTTTTGAGAAGTTTCTTATTTATAAGGTGGTCTTCATTTATGGAGATTTTTTATTTACATGTATCCAGTTTAGGCTTATTTATGTTTATGCTTAATTGTATTGCCTCGTGGTATTGTGCAAATGAATAATTGTGTTTGTGTAGAAAGATGTGCTCAGGCAACTGTAACGAAAGTATTCCCACGATCTGCAAACATCATAAAGATTGGTTATAAAGAGAGTATTCTCTTAACATTCTCTTCGTTTTGAGCCAAGCCCAAGCTGTTACTGAGGCTATGTTGAGTAGGCGTGGCCGGGACAAGGCAACTTTCGTAGGCGAAGATGCACGTCTTTCAGCAATATTCACTCGCCGTTGAACCCGCATTGAGAAACGAGTGTGTACATTAGTGTGTCTGCGCGTGTATGTGTGCACATGTGTATGTATGTGTGTGAGAGAGAAAAAAGAAAGAAAGAAGAGAGAAAAGCAACAGCTTTATTCTGCCATTCTTCAGCCGATTTCACATCTGCTCGTCCTCACCCCTCAATTCCACTGTCTCTTCTCTTACTAGTTCACCCTCGTACTCCATCTCTTTCTTCGTCTTCCTCTTTCTTCCTCTCTTTCTCTGTCCTTTTACCTCATTTTTGCGTCCCCCCTCTTTTCCAAGCTTTTCTTTTTCTGTCTTCCTTTGTATTTTTCCTTTTCCTCCTCCCTTTTATCTTTGTATCTGCCTTTCCCCTCGCTCTTTCTCGTCAGTCCTTCTTCCGTTCTGTTCGTCACGCTCTGTTTTCCTCTCCGTTTCACTCGATCGCCTTCCTCGAACCGCCCCCCGCCCCCCACCGCCCGCCCCCCGCCCGCCTCCCCCGCCCGCCATCCCCGCCCGCCATCCCCGCCCGCCATCCCCGCCCGCCATCCCCGCCCGCCATCCCCGCCCGCCATCCCCGCCCGCCATCCCCGCCCGTCATCCCCGCCCGTCATCCCCGCCCGTCATCCCGCCCGTCATCCCGCCCGTCATCCCCGCCCGTCATCCCCGCCCGTCATCCCCGCCCGTCGTCCCGCCCGTCGTCCCCGCCCGTCATCCCCGCCCGTCATCCCCGCCCGTCATCCCCGCCCGTCATCCCCGTCTCGCCGTCATCCCCGCCCGTCATCCCGCCCGTCATCCCGCCCGTCATCCCGCCCGTCATCCCGCCCGTCATCCCCGCCCGTCATCCCGCCCGTCATCCCCGCCGTCATCCCCGCCCGTCATCCCGCCCGTCATCCCCGCCCGTCATCCCCGCCGTCATCCCCGCCCGTCATCCCCGCCCGTCATCCCCGCCCGTCATCCCCGCCCGTCATCCCGCCCGTCATCCCCGCCCGTCATCCCCGCCCGTCATCCCGCCCGTCATCCCGCCGTCATCCCGCCGTCATCCCCGCCCGTCATCCCCGCCCGTCATCCCATTTTACACAATTCGACTTTTTTCATTTCCCGGTTAATTTTTCTTTCTGTACAAATATAAACTTCGTTTGTAAATAATAAACAATTTACACGTTTCTGAAGTGTTTCTATGTTTCTGCAATGCAAATATTTGTCTTGGAAGCATTTTTTAAAACCAACATTTAAGTGCTTATTGCGGCTGAACCATTCAGAATATCCCTGTAGATTACTAGACAAATTATGCTTAAATTTGCCTCAAGAGCTTATTTTCCAATTTTCGACGTTTGCCCCCTCCCCGGACACACACACTATGTATATATATATTGCTGAAAACGCTAAATGAGGAGGTATTCTATTGGATGCTAAGAGCGACTGCCGTCGACTTGGAAAGCGAGAGCGAAGAGAGGCAAATCGGCGACGTAACAATTGGACTTCTACAAACCTGTGAACAAAAATATATTTTAAAAAGATCACTGCGCTGTTTGCCACGTCTATGTTTAAACCGTTATGTATGTCCAGTAAATCAAAAAAAATGGAGCCTAGATTACGCTAGAGTCTGTGCCATTCACGATCCCAAGACATTGGTAAACCTTCCTCACCTAACAATATTATTCGAATCGGTCAGAACAAGGTGGAAACAAACCCAGATACACCATCATAAAAAAATAATCCCACACTTTGGTTCGCGTAGCGAGTCAAAACGAGGACGTACGTCTCCTTAGAAGGGAATTTGTTCTGCTGGGAGGCAGGCGGGCGCAGGCGGGGCGGGAGTCAGGAAGTAGTGGTGGTGGTGGTAGGAGGGATGGCTCTTTGTGCTGTTGCGCCGTCTGCTGTCCATCAGCGTGGGAACCGCCCTCGTTCCCGCCCTGGCCTCCGACGGGACCTGCTGTGTGCGTTTGCTCGCCAGCGCCGTGCGGCGGAATTGTAGAGAAGTATTTTTGCCTAAGACAGGGTTGACCATCTGGCGGCCCATGATGCCAATTATTGTGACCCGCGAAAGGTTATTAGTAGGGGCGGAGTTAAATGACATGTAATTTTTTTTTCCTTTTTACTTTGAACAATGCCTTTTAGTACAGGCATTCGTTTTATGTTATGAGAAAAGTTTGATTGATTTTTTTTCGTGTTTCCGGGCGCGTCAACTGCTTCGGTCATTAGTCCCGTTAGTTAGTGCATGTTTTTTCCTCGGGAGATGGCGGTGATCTTCCCCCGCTGGATGGCGAGATCCGGCACCGACCTACCGTCGGCTAGTGGGGTTTCCCCCTAACCAGGACTCTCCCACCAGCGGGGCACCGCCCCAGCCGGGACAAGCTGTAAGCTCCCGACCGGTCTCCCGGAATCTGTGGTAGTGGGTGCATGTTAGTGTAAGTGTGGGTGTAAGGGAGAGGGTAGGACAAGGAAGAGGAAGGACAGATCGCGCGCGGTCCGTGGCCCGTTTGGTAGGGTACTGCTCTGGCATTCGTCTGGCGTCGATCGCTGAAACCACAGAAAACTACCGATCAGAGCAGCCGGCCGCTAGAATTCTCCTCCAAACAGCGGATGAACACAAACTAGCTCTTATCTCACTTATCACCACTCCAGGACAGAATTGTTTGTATGTCGCCCCAGAGGCTACGACCAAAAATCTCACCCCATTCAGTCTACGACTTTGCACACTTCCGGCCGTTTCATCATTTACGCGAATCACGGAACGTCAACTCGGTCCTAGCTATGTTGGACCGTTAGCCGCCCCGGGCATTTCCAAACCTCCGAAGGCCCTTTAAAGTGCCACCTGCCTTTCATGGTGAATAGGAGAAGGTCACAGTACATATCTTAAGTTTAGAAAAATATTCTGTTTTTTATGGATAAAAATTTATTAAAGGAAAGCTATTTATTGTAATTATTTTCTTGACCTTCTGCCAGAACTGCGTAATGGTCAGTCCGGACCTGCATAGGTATCTCACACATTGCTCCTTAATGCCACGAGTAATTGCTTCATAAATAGTTCTCTGGATCTCATTCTGAAGAGGGGCACCTTCACAGGATAGCCACTTTCTGGAAAACATGGAAAACCGAAAAAAAATAAAATCGGATGATTTCATTGCTGTGGAAAAGCCAGGGGTAAATCAGGGAATTTCTTATAGATGCGTTTTAGATGTCAGGGAAAATTTCCAGATGTTCGTCAAACCAAATTTTATTTATTAAAAGCATTAGTACAAATTTTTTTGCTCAATTTTTATTTGTTGAGATAATATGATTAATTTGGAATACTTTGTCATGGCGAAATCAGACCAATTAGTAACAGATTGCCTTTAATATATTGTGAAATATGAAATTTAATCAAATGAAATTTGGAAACATGAAATTTAATTAAGTAGTGTGAAGTTACCAGGAAAACTTTTATCAGGAAAAAAATTAAAAAATTCACCGGAAAATCGGGAAAAATCAGGGAAATTAGTCCCAGAAAAGGAGTGGGCACCCTGCCTCGAGTTTTCGAGTTCGTCTCCACTCAGGCAGCTGACGATGGCTTTCATCACGGAGGTCATCACAGGATCGACTGAAGGAACTGGCGGGGGAGCGTCGCCTGATTGTGCAGTATTGTCTCGCGGACTCCGAGCTTTGTTCGCTGAATGCGCCCTGTTCGTGACGTCAGGGGGGTGACGTCCTTCGTAGGTCACAGATTACCGGGCAGCTAAGCCGTCTTACGCGCCGGAAGATGGAGCTGAAAATCAGTTGCGTGCTGTAGGCAGTGGTTGCCTGCGCCCGGGGCAAAAATATGTTCAGACTCCTTCTCTATATTGTAGAAAAAAATATTTTGATGAAATAATGTCAAAAGCCTTTTACAATTAATCAATTACAAAAATGAAACATTCAATTTGTTTCGTAGTTGTTGTGAATGTAACCAGAAAACGGTAAATTGTGTCACTAAAGAAAGCGAGGTCAAGTCCAAGGCGATGGCAGAATTTTCGTTACAGCTAGGTCGAAATCAGTCGCTGTCTGGAGAATTCTAGCGGCCAGCTGCTCTGATCGGTAGTTTTCCGTGATTTCTCTCAACAGCGCGATCTTTCCTTCTTCTTCCTTGTCCTATGTTCACACACGCTTACATTTACATGCTCAACACTATCAGACATGTCGGGAGACCAGTCCTGAGGTTTAGTTTAAAAATCGATTTTTAAAACACGATATTTAAAACATCGATATACTAAAGTAGGTGTTTTCTATAATCGATATTTTGTGAACGATATATTGTTACGATTTTAATGTTTTGTTTGTAAATGAATAATTCCTGTAATCACCGAATTCAATGTCAAGGATTCCTAAATCAGTTTTAAAACGTCGATGTTTAAAAAGATCGATGGCTTTTGGTTGATGTATTATTAACATCGACATTTGGTATTATACGCGCACGTTTTCTTTACTCCTAGAATTCCTACCCCTCAGTCTTCACTGACATTTCAATTAAGAATTAACCATGGCAGCGAGCTTTGTTGACAAAATCGGTTTAACGTAAATGTTCGTTTCTGTACAATAGAAATTATTTTGAATTGAAAAACGAGTAACACATGTTTTATATAATAGTTTTGGCGTCAAAATAACCAAACGTCCCACTCCCAGCGCGTCTGGTGAAATGAGGGCTCAAGAAAACTCGCGCGGGTAATGACATCGTCTTATGTGATCGAAGTCTCATTACTCCTGCCTCGTGGCCTTCGAGCGACTGAGGCGCTCCCGGCGGACGGTCGCGGCGGCTGCGGTGACGTCGGTGGCGGCGTGGCCTCACCCCCCCCCCAGGCACTCCTGTCTCCCCCGTCCCCCTCCCTCGGGCTCTAATTGGCGTCCGACCGAGCGAGGCGTTGCGAAAAGAATTTTTGCTGCCGATGCATAAACGCACGAGGATGGCTGTGGCTCAGGCGATAAAAAGCTGCGGCGATGCAGGCCGGGGAAGAATTTGGCCGCGAGCGGAGCTCAGTGCATCAACTGATGTCACTGCAGCGCCTCTGACCGGGAGGTCCTAGGTTACACTCCCCACGCCGGCAGGATTTTCGACACTGGCTTTTAAGCTAGGTCGCATTCAGTCGCTGTCTGAAGGAGAATTCTAGCGGCCGGTTGCTCTGATCGGTAGTTTTCCGTGGTTTCTCCGATCAACACCAGGCGAATGCCGGAGCAGTACCCTAACAAACGGGTATGACTATCCTCTCCCCTTACACACACAAACACACACACACTAACATGCTCTACACTACCACATATTCCGGGAGACCGGTCGGGAGCTTAGAGCTTGTCCCGGCTGGGGTGATACCCCGCTGGTGGGAGAGTCCTGGTTAGGGGGAAACCCCACTAGCCGACGGTAGGTCGGCGCCGGATCTCGCCATCCAGCGGGGGAAGATCACCGCCATCTCCCGAGAAAAAGCATGCACTACACGAACGGGACTAATGACCAGAGCAGTTGACATGCCCGGAAACACGAAAAAATCAAATCAAATCAAGAATTTTGTAAGGGAAGAGGATAGGACAAGGAAGAGGAAGGACAGATCGCGCGCGGCCTGTGACCCGTTTGTTAGGGTACCGCTCCGGCATTCGCCTGATATTGATCGAAGAAATCACGGAAAACTACCGTTCAGAGCAGCCAGCCACTAAAATTCTCCTCCTGACAGCGTATTAATTCGACCTAGCTATGTAGCTACTGTCGAAAATCCCCAACCCTGGACTCATTTTCCAGGACATCGCATAGTTTGATGTAGTGTAGTGTAATAGAAATGTTCAACCAAAGCGAGATAATGAATACAACACTTCAAGCTTCTAACACATGGAATAAGGACGAACGATTGTAAATATTAATGTTACCTGGAACAATCTTCGAAAGTTAAAAGAATATTGTCAGTTGTTACTGTTTTCACGTTTTTCCATTAGACTTGAGATTGGTACGCGTTGCATATTGAGAACGAAAGTGATAAAAATTATTTATTACCGTATTAAACTAAAGTTAAGTTATTTTCTTCTTTGTAAGTGAGCTGATGATGCCAACTACCTGCAAACTGCGTACAGAGAACTCTCCACCGAAATTGCCGGGAATAACAAACAGAATGAGCGGTACTTGTAATTCCGATGCTTAATACAGACGTTCGTATACATTTCTTGGGCAGATAAAATGTCTTCGAAAGCAAGCCATTAAAGAGTTTTTGCACGCCAAAGCGTTACAGCAATCGACAGCTTTATCGATATTCTGCGCATGCGCAATTCGAGTTCCGCATCACTTTTGTGTATCTGCGCATGCGCCGAAGAATATCGATAGTGCTGTCGATTTCTGTAACGCTTTACCGTGCCTTCTGTAACTCCTTGACGGGAAGCGTTACAGCAATAGACAACACTATTGATCTTCTGCACATGCGCATTTCAAGTTCCTGAGCACGTTTGTTCGTCTGCGAGTGCGCAGAAAATCGATAAGGCTGTCGATTGCTGTGATGTTCCCCGTGCAAGAGCGCCCCATTGAGAACGGTCTGTATGAGAAGGCGTTGGTCTGGTGGCTTCGTGGAGCGAGAGGGCGTCGCTTTGGAGTCGGGAGGAGCCGGGCGTGGGGGGCGGGGCGGGGCTTGTGTGGGAGGGGTGAGCGCGGCGGGGAGGGGCGGGGCTTGGCGGTGTGGGCGGGCGAGATGGAGCGGCGAGGGGGGCGGGGAGGAGCGGAGCGGGGAGAAGGCGGGGCGGAGCAGGGAGAGCGAGGCGGGCGGGGAGGGGAAAAACTTGGCGGGGGAGCTCTGGGCGGGGAGGGGGGCGGGGCGGGCGGCAGGCAGCGGGTTGCTTCCGCCGCCGGCTACCGAGGTCACCAGCGGCCAGGGGCCGGCGCCGCTGCCCGCAGACATTGCGTGCACTTTCAACGCGGACAGCGCCCACCGCCGCCGCGTCAGCGCCAGGGGGCCGTTCTGCCGTCATCTTCACCACTGTCTCTGCCGTCATCTTCACCACTGTGTCTGCCGTCATCTTCACTACTGACTCTGCCGTCATCTTCACCACTCATCATCAGTCGTCGCTACCGAGTCGTGTGTCTGCCGTCATCTTCACCACTGTGTCTGCCGTCATCTTCACTACTGACTCTGCCGTCATCTTCACCACTCATCATCAGTCGTCGCTACCGAGTCGTCATCATCGCTACCGCTGGATATGCCTCCGTCACCGCCATCTCCGTCTTCATCTCCCAACTCCACCGTTACTCTCCCTCAACGTCACCCCTAGAGATGGCAAACAACCTCAGTTTTTTTTAGAATATCGATATTTCCAAGCAGAAACATTCGAACATTTATGATTTTATTAAATCATTCATTTTTCGTAGCTGACTTTTGTAACATCTTTTGTGTTCGATGTTTTTAGTTGGTCGATTATTTAATTAAAAATCCCCATCATAACAAAATTCTATATATTTTTTCAGATATCCATACATTAAAGTCTTTTTCAAAACGAAGAGACAAAGAGAGCAAATAATAAAAATGTTTTTTCGGTAAAAATGCGTAAATATCTTTTAATTATCGAATCAGATGTTTAAAGTGTTGTTCAAGTTCCTGGCGGTTTTTTGAATTTCTTTTAGTGAAATCTCAAAAGAAAATTAATAAACGATACCACTTTCAAATTAAGTCCCCCCACATCAATTTCAATAGTTACCAATTAAGTTTTAAAAACATCGATGTTTCATAACATTTTATAACATCGATGTTTAATAACATTGTGTTAGGAAGGTTAATAACAGTGATGTTTAATAACATCGATGATTTGCGGATGAGATTTTATTAACATCGTTGTCTTAACTTTGTGCATCGATGTTTAGAAACATCAGTGTTTTGTTGGCGATGTCGCTTCTTCAGTCTGAACAGCTATCGCGGAGGCGGACTACTTCTGTGAAGTAAAGACGACGTTCACTTCGTGTTCGAACCATCACTTTTGTCCCTCCTCACTCCGGCTCTCTTCCCAGTCCAGTGAGCTCCCCGAGATGAATCTCGCCTTCCCGTGCCGCGGGTGGGGGGAGGGGGCGTCGTGTTGCGAAAGCCTCGCGCACCGCGGCGTCAACCTTGAGCGTCTCCCCCACAGAAGGCGTGATGTCTGCTGTTGCCACAGGCGCGCGCAGCGTCAAACGATCAATCAAGCTAGAATAAAATCAATACAACTAAACGATCAATCAAGCTACAATAAAATCACTACAACTGAAGGATCAATCAAGCTACAATAAAATCACTACAACTAAGCGATCAATCAAGCTACAATAAAATCACTACAACTAAATGATCAATCAAGCTACAATAAAATCACTACAACTAAATGATCAATCATGCTAGAATAAAATCAATACAACTTGACGATCAATCAACCTATAAAATCATACAACTAAACGATCAATCAAGCTAGAATAAAATCACTACAACTAAACGATCAATCAAGCTAGAATAAAATCACTACAACTAAACGATCAATCAAGCTAGAATAAAATCACTACAATTAAACGATCAATCTCGCCATTCAGCTGGGGAAGAACACCGTCATCTCCCGAGAAAAAACATGCACTACACTAACGGGACTAATGACCAAAGCAGTTGACGCGCCCGGAAACACGAAAAAATCAATCAATCAATAACAAAACGTAATAAACACTACGCGTGGGAGCATTTTTAATAACGTTGATGTTTTTCTTTTCCATGAGGATTGTTTTCTTTACTACGGCATTTATTTGAGATCATGTGTCTAGAACCGATAAACACGTTTCTAATGTTAAAAGTATTGAGTATCATCATTATAAATGAAGGTATTCTATCAACAACGCGATGTTGTAGGTCATTAGTGAGTAAAATAACATTGTCTATGAATGCTTACATATGATGCCATGCAGAAGTATTAAAGATTGTGAATAAGATTTTAGCGATGATAAAAAATTATGTCAACGAAACTTCCCTTTCACATTTTCGTCTGGGAACAGCTCAGTTTGAATCTAGAGACATAATAATATGATTGTAAAATTGCTTGTGTACTTCCATCATTGATAAGCTAAACAGTGTGAGTTAGTTTAGTGAATAAACTATCCATAAATGTACGAAAATGACGTATTCTCGAAATGCTACAGTCAGGGCGGTGAGGGTGTATTTATCTTTTGGGAATTCTGACCACGTCTGACGTTCTTTCATTTCTAGGAACGAATGTGCCCTTGCATGTGTGTGTGTCTGTGTGTGTCTGGTTGTGTGTGTGTGTCTGTGTGTGTGTCTGTGTGTGTTGTGTGTGTTGTGTGTGTGTGTTGTGTTGTGTGTGTGTGTGTGTGTGTTGTGTTTGTGTGTGTTGTTTGTGTGTGTGTGTTTGTGTGTGTGTGTGTTGTGTGTTTGTGTGTGTGTGTGTGTGTTGTGTGTGTGTTTGTGTGTGTGTTTGTGTGTGTGTGTTTGTGTGTGTTTGTTTGTGTGTGTGTGTTTGTTTGTGTGTGTGTGTTTGTGTGTGTTTGTGTTGTGTGTGTGTTTGTGTGTGTGTGTTTGTGTGTGTGTGTTTGTGTGTGTGTTTGTGTGTGTGTGTTTGTGTGTGTGTTTGTGTGTGTGTTTGTGTGTGTGTTTGTGTGTGTGTTGTGTGTTGTGTGTGTGTGTGTTGTGTGTGTGTGTGTGTGTGTGTGTGTGTGTGTGTGTGTGAAGAAGAGGCAGAAGGAGATGCGCCACCGCCAGGGCTGGAAGGGGGAGGGCCGGTACCCTTTGGGGAGCTGCGGCGAAAGGAACAGCTTGCGGTCCCTGCGGGACACCTCTTCCTTCCTTCCTCCGCCGCCCCGGCCCCGGCTGACCTCTGCCCTTCCCGGCTATCGAGCGGGTCCCCGCCAGCAGCCGTCGCTCGCGCCCTTGGCGGAGGCGCAGGAGGAAAGTGCAGCTGGCGACCGGTGGCGAGCTTTCATCGATAGAGTTGATTCGATATTAACAGATTACAAGAGATACTTGAAGCACGGCGTGAAGAAGTTAGTTGGGAGTTTTTGCACGGCGGAGCTTTGCAATAATCGACAGCACTATCGTTCTTTTGCGCATGCGCAGTTGCAGTTTAGCATCACTTTTGTGCATCTGCGCACGCGCACAAGATGGAGATTGCAGTTGATTGCTTAACGATATGGCGTGCAATATTTCCCTATTACCAGATTACAAAAGAGACTTAAAGCACGACAAAGAGCAGTTGTTAGGGATTTTTTTATCATTATTATTATTATTATTATTATTATTATCATTACGTAGGAAGTGCAGCACACCCATAATAATAGCTCATTATTGCGTTTCAAATATTTCTCATTATGACCCATATATTTAGGCTATTTTTGTTAAATATTCCTAATTTGAGAGTTGTAATGGTGGTAACGCTACAGTGAGGGTTGTGGAAGAACGGAATGGTTTAAAGACATCTGTTGCCACTGAAGCATCGATGATAGAGAGGTCTTGGGGTTCAAGTCCCGTCAGTGACAGACTTTTCACACTAGCTTTTCAGCTAGGTTGAATTCAGCCATTGTCTAGAGGAGAATTCTAGCGGCCGGCTGCTCTGATCGGTAGTTTTCCATGGTTTCTCCGATCAACACCAGGCGAATGCCGGAGCAGTACCCTCACAAACGGGCCACGGAACGCTTGCAATCTTCGTCTTCTTATTGTCCTCTTTTCTCCCCTGTCACATACGCACACATACGTTTACATGCACTACACTACCACACGTGGCGGGAGGGCTGGGGGTGGCGCCCATTGGGGGAGATATCTAGTGGGGGAATCCCCGAAAACTGACGTGCAGTTCTGGGATTCTGATGACCTAAACATTCTTTAAAATGACGTATAAAGTGTCTGAAAAACAAGGTGGAATATGAACTAATTTTTAAAAAAGATACTCAAAAATGTGCAAGAATATGTTTCTTTGTTCAATGAATTTTACAATTTTAAATAAAAAATATTTGTATAAAATTATGTTTAATATAAAGGATTTTTTTCGGAGGAAATGTAATTCTAAGCTTCGATTTTTCAACCGTCGGGTTTGAAAGGGCGGGGAAACGGCCGAAGATCCGTGAAATTTTGAGAGCTTGAAAAACGAAGTCCACTGCAGTAGGAAATTTCGTGATGAACTCGTGGTAGAAAAAAAGCTTAATTGTGTGTGTCATTGTTAATTCATGAAACATTTACAAAAAAACACGAAAAGGAAACGAAATGTGTAATAATGACAAAAAATTAAGCAAAGGTCCAGAAATATGGTCTAAAAATGAAAGTGCAAAATATGAGAAAAAAATGACCCCATAACTAAACTTTTCTATCCCCTATACTCCGTGATAAACCATCATTTACAAGTTAGGTACGACTATAATGCCCCAATGAAAATTTAACATCTCATCAGAATCCGAGCCCTGTTGATGTATAATTCGGCAGTGGATTTTCCCTAGCAGCTGGACAGGTACATCGGCACCTCCCGACTGTGACATACCCTGCACTTACGGGAATAAAACGTCTGAAAACACCAAATATTTGCGCAATAGAGTTTTAATTTGGGCAGTGGAGAGTTTTAATGAAACATATTGAGTAGTTGATGAACATGGTGGTAGAACTTCTCTCGTAGAAAATACACTGTACTATAACTTCTGTTACTTACCATGGCCAACCGTGCCGTGTGACTAATGTGGCCACTTCTATATGGCGTTGGAATTTTTCCAGTGTTACGCTTGTTTCGTGAATCGGCAGGCGCATAGATACTAAAGTGAAGGCAAGCAAGATACTTTTGTATCGTAAAGATACTGTATCTATAAATCGATATGCGTACACTAATGCAACCATCACTACTCATAGACGCAAGGGTATGTAGAGATACTGTATCTCTAAATCGATATCAACATGTCGGTATGGACATCACAACACTGAAAGTCATCAAGTTGTTCCCTTTCTTCTTCCTTTTCTTCTTCTTCCTGATAATTCATTTTCTTCCTGTATGGTCTTGAGTTCTTATTGCAAGTTGGGTGTAATAGCATGTGGGTGAATGTTTACGATGCTGTTCAAGGTGCGTAAACGGGAAGTACTACTCCGTAAATCTCACAATCGAGTAGGTTTTTGGTGAAAGAAATCATTATTTTAAAGAGACCTTGACAAAGGAAACTTCTTGGCCTGTAACATAAAGCATGCTGTCGAGAACGCAGGACTATGTAAAGTCGTCCTTGTTTTTTGCTCTGCCTTAATATTAGATACATAGAGGAAAAATAATAACAATAATAGCAATAACTTTCCATTTAATGGCTATTATCTACAGATATTTTAACTTAATAAATACATGACTTTTTATCCACACTGTACTCCACAACACGTTATCACACTTCATTGAAAATACTACTATAAAAATGATTATAATGTGTGTTTAATAAACCAATGCATTTAATTGTAATAATAACAATAACAAGAAAAACAATTAGTCGGCCATCGTGGCGCAGGCGGTTGCGGCCTGCCCGTTTGCCCTGGGGAGACTGCAGGTTCAAGTCCTGCGTAGGCATGATAGTATTTGTGAATTGTCCCGTCACCCTTAGAGGTAATGAGCCTAACTTACTAATAAAGTTTACAAATTTTTCCTTCCACTATTCTCCCTATCGGGGATGTTCATTGCCCCAGTTCAGATGTTACGGGACACCACATTCACGGCAGTGGAATTGCCTCTCCGAGTCAACACGTAAGATACAAAGGTGTTCAAACATACTTGCCCTCATATTTCTCTCTTTCCCTGCACACACACATATATATTCTTGCGCGCGAGCATATACACACACACACACGCTATATATATTTGCATGTCGTGAGGATTCGTTACTCCTCAGGTACAGGAATCCTTGAATCGTAACGTAGTGTTTCCATTAGCACACATCAGTGCAATGCAACTTCAAGAGGAACGAGTGCTGCCATTAGATTGCATAATGACACGACCGGTCCACTGAAGTAATCACACTGATGGCTTCCCCATGTTCATATCTAGGCAGTGGAGTTTTGAAATAATTCTATGAATTATGGATACTGAAGTGTTTTAATGTGCTTTTGCCCGGATATTCAGCTTACTTCGGCTCCGTGCTCATTTGTTTCTTTAAGATTGAATGCGAGGAGAAATATATTTTAAAAATGTTTTCTGTAAATTTAAAGCATTTTGAATGTTTGTGTAGAAAGTGTTTTGAACATTCTACTCAATCAAATTTTGTGATTTTTTTCCTTAAATGAAAGATGGTGGGTATTGAATGTTTTATGTTCTTGTCAATGGTTTAATGGTTCTTGTATTGACAAGAACTGGTTTCATTGTACTATTACTATATACTAATAATATTTAAAAGTTAGTAAAGTGCAGGATTCTCTGCTGACATTTGTTCATTAATTCGTTTTTGTTGTGCAAACTGCAGTCGATTGTATCGTATGCAGTCAGCTTGCCGTCGTCGTCTGGCGCAATGAAGCGGTGTGTGTAGTTTGCGAAACGAAAATAGCGAGTTTTTTGCGTGCCAAGGTCAAGGAGATTTTTAAATAGGAAGACGTCAGAGTATACATAGACCGTCAAATTTCGACGAGTTTCTATTAGTTATCATTACACTTCTTATTGTTATTATTGTCCGCCAAATTCACAACTAAAGATGTTTAGGTGTGTGTTAAATATAAAATAAACTACAGGTTGCAACTAGCTTCCCAAAGAGTAGATCTAATGATTGTAGGAGCCTCTACTTTGTACGAAATATGATCTGTTCGCAATAGCACGCGTACTTGGTAGTTACAAGAGTACTAGTCATTTGAATGACCTGTGCGTTTGCACAAGTTCGTATATAGATTCCATGGAGCACGTCCCAGAGCTCCGCGAAATATCGGGACGACCTTTGTATTTTACGCGCACGTTTTCTTGAGAGTAGGGGCACAAACTTCCACTCCTATACTAACATTAGTTCAAATCATAATAAAGGATAGCAACGAGCATTATTGAGAGAATCTGATAACCAGAAGTACCCTGTAATAAAAAAAAATTGCATCAAAAGAGAATCTACAGATTTGACACTATAGGCTGGTCGTAACCTCCCACTTCTCTCCCACTTAGAAAAATGAAGGTTGAAGAAAACGTTCGGAAATAATAAGAAGGGGTCGGGATTAAGAAGTGCTAAAAAAAATAGCAAAGAGTCTTATTGACAAAATTATTTGTTTTCATGAAATATTTCTTCTCTTTAAATCAAATACCGATTGTGATCGGAATGCGGAACAAACTTGTTCATCGATCTTCGGAATGTGTGTAGAAAGCGTCCAGATGTGTATATAGAAAATAAGGCACTTTGGCGCATTGTACCAAAATCTTATTTTTTCCTCTGTGTGACACAAATTACCGTTTCCAACCGTTGTCTCGGCCATGAAAAGGAGAAGAAGAAGAAGCGAGGGTGGAGGACGTTAGCCGAAGTGAGCGGGGGGGGGGGCAAGGGCCGAGGGCCAGGTGAGCGGAAGGGCGCGGGGCGGGGCGGGAGCGGAAGTGCTTCCGGCTGAGACAGAAGCGCAGCGGCGAGCGCTCTCCCCCCCTCCCGCGGAAATGAGGGCCTGCGCTTCGCTGCTTTTGATTACTCGCGCTCCTCCCCCTCCCTCTTTCCTCTCCTCCCCCACTCATACCCCGCCCTCATACCCCTCTCTCTTTACCTCTCCCTCTTACCTCTCCCTCTAACCCCTCCATCTTACTCCTCCCTCTTACCCCCTCCCTCTTACCCCTCCCTCTAACCCCTCCATCTTACCCCTCCCTCTTAACCCCTCCCTCTTACCCCTCCATCTTACCCCTCCCTCTTTACTCCTCCCTCTTACCCCTCCCTCTAACCCCTCCCTGTAACCCCTCCCTCTAACCCCTCCCTCTAACCCCTCCATCTTACCCTCCATCTTACTCCTCCCCCTTACCCCTCCCTCTTACCCCTCCCTTTTACTCCTCCTCTTACCCTTCCTCTTACCCTCCATCTTCCCCTCCCTTTTATTCCCTCCCTCTTACCCCTCCCTTTACCCTCCCTTCCCGCCCTCCCCACACCCTTCCGCGCACCTAGACCGTCCAACCGCACCCCCCTCGCCCTGTGATCGGTCCTTTGACGGCTACGCTCTCTATACTTCGGTGTATTTAACGTGGCGCCCCAATGTCAGGGGCTGGAAGGAGAGGTGCACCAATCGGTAGCTCCAATCCAAAAGCATTAATCGTCACGACGCTCCCGATTGGATGGCAGTGTCCCCCTCTTCGTCCAGATCGTGGCCTTGAGGCGACACGTTCAATAAATCGGAGTATAGCACCAGCGAATGTACCGCCTGCGGTAGCTCAAAGAGTTAATTGATACCACTGCAGTGCCTCTGACCGGCAGATTCTAGCCTTCCACTACCCACGGTGGCAGGGTTTTTACGTCACTCGCTACATAGCTACTAGGTCGAATTCAGTCGCTGCCTAGAGAAGGCTGCTTTGATTGGTAGTTTTCCGTGGTTTCTCCTATCAACACCAGGTGAATGCCGGAGCAGTACCTTAACAAATGGGCCACGGACCGCGCGCCATATTTTCTTTCTCTTCCTTGTCCTTTTCCTTGCGCCTTTCTTACACACAGACTTACATTGAATTCAATACCACACATGTCCTGTCGTGCTGATGTGAGATACGTGGTTCAGGAGAGTTCTCGAAAGCCGATTGCGCCGGATCTCGCCATCCAGCAGGGAAAGATCACCGCCACATCTCGCGATAAAAACATACACTACACTTACGGGACACCTTAGCAGTTGACGCGTTTGGAATCATCAATCAAACCAACCCTTTCCCCGCAATCGGTTCCTCCACGGCCACGGTTACTGTAGCGCCATCGACAGGGATAGGACAACGCCAACACATAGATGTTTCTAAACATCGATGCTCAAATTTGAAACATCAATGTTAATAAAACATCGACCTGATAATATCGATTTTGCCAAACATCAATGTTTTTACAACTGGTTAAGTAATCATTGAAGATCATGCAGGAGGAATTTAATTTGAAAATGTCGTTTATTTATATTTTTAATGGAGATTTAAACAGCTAAACAATATCAAAAACTTGATAAGGATATTAAGAAACGTCGGATTATCTGATTCGATAATTGAAGTATAATATAAACTTCTTTGTGGACGAAAACTCAATTTTATTAATTTTTCACCCTTGCTCACTTTTGTCTGAAGAATGTTCAATTTTTTGGATATCTGAAAAATATTATACAATATTCTATGATGAAATTTTCTTCATTTTAATAATATCGACTATGGAACACAAAATTAATTCGTCCTAGCCAGTGTAAAAAATCCTGCCACCGTCGGGAAACCAACTCTACGACCTCCAGATCAGAAGCACTGCAGTGACATCAATTGATGCGCTGAGCCATCTATGCCGGTAGTTTGTCTGTACGAAAGCATAACGATTTTATATATTTTCAAATGAAATTAACTTTAGGGGTCTCATTTACCCGGTTATTTTCATTATGATTATCATTATCATCATCATTAACATCATCGTCTCAGGAGAGTGACAGACTTGATCAGTAGTCATTATACCGAAAATTTCCAAGCCATTACTTCACCCCCGTCACGGCGGTCCCACATAAAACACTGCTACACGAAAAACGCACCCAAAAACGTTGTTGTTGTTGTTTTCGAGCCGCCACATTATTTAGCATTTTACCGCACGGCGGGAGCAAAAACGTTGAGAACCACTTGCCGCAGACACAAAAGCGCATCCCACACAGAACCTCCCGAGAAGACCGACGTGCAGCGTCGACCCTGGTGGCGGCTAGAAGAACCTCGTGTTTAAAGTTCCACGCGCTTCGCTGTCTCCGTGTGCGGGGCGGCCTTCGCTTTCCCGCGGCGAGCGTTCCGCAACTGTCTTCCCCTCCTTCTGCTCCGCCCCCTCCACCTCCCCCTCCCCCTGGCTCGAAACAAGCGCCGCCAGTGTGAGAAACAAATGTGCGCGTCCGGAGATCCGCTCGAAACAAATGACGGCGGCGTGTGCTGGGTGAGCGGCGGCGCGGGCCTGGAAAGAGACGAGCTGGGTCGAGCCCAGGCAAAGCACGAGGCAGGAATGGAATAATAAACAGAAGTTATACTTGGGTTTTCATAACGTGCATCGGGAGGAGCTTGTGTTCTCGATGGAATATAAGGACCCTTCCTGGGTATCCTTAACCGTTGTTGTGTTATTGTAAATATTAGTCTTCCAACATTGTTCATACATGACGAAATGTAATTACAACAAAATTGTATATTATGTATCATCAAACCCTTGAAAGACATAATAATGTCGAACAAGGAAATATTTCTAATAAAAAAAAAAGATGGAATGTGGCATGTTTTTTCGCATCTTTCTCGGTCGTGCCGCTAGATGTCGTTTGATATGTAGCACGGCTTGATATGGTCGCGATCATGCGACATGTGGCGGCATGACTGAGGAAGACGAAAAGCCGTGTCATATTCCATCGTGAAGACAAGTCCCTCATGCGCCACGTTAGGATAACCCAAGTATAGCCTATATTCCGTTTTACAGGGTCATTACATCATATTTCTGTTCAGAAAACCGATAGAAAAGGAACGTTCGTTTCTACGCGTTGTTTCGATGCCGAAACTGGATGAACAATATCCAGTGTTTTACACGATCGTTTCGTGTTCTGCATATCATCGTAATGTAAATATTTTCTCTGAACGCCGCAAGAAGAACAAACAGTTGAATATCGCATTTTCTGTAATAATTTTAGTTTCGTTACTTTAGGACTGAGGACGGAACGAGACATTAGAACATATTGCGTGTTTTATTTCTCACGACATAATCACTTCACAATACAATTCAACACAATAGACCGCTGTCGAAACTGCACAAATGGGTCAAATCGCACCACACCAATGGCAAACCAGAGAAAGTTCTTAAAACTGATATACGGAGCGCGGTAGTGAAAGTAGATGACATTTGAAATGATAAATGTAGCATGGGTCTTTTTTCCTGTGCAAATTCGACCCCGTCTGGGCCGTCACTTTTCTGAACCGACGAAAAATTATCGTTTAAAACGGACTTAAGAAGGAACCAAAATGACAGTTTCATGCCGGGCACTGCTGGCAACGTAACTGAAGGTTATGTTCATACGCTCGTCAATGATGTCCATTAGCGCTCCTGGTTTCATTCCTTCGTTTGCAGTTGTCTCGCATGATTGTGGCTTCGACTCTTACAATCTCATCGTTCGATGGAAATACAGTACGCCACGAAAATTATTCGAAACTAGAACAAGTACCAGAACAGTACCCTAACAAACGAGCCACGGACCGTGTCTTTCCATCCTGTTCCTTGTCCTATCCTTTTTCTTCACACAGACATACATACATACAGTTACACTTAAATGCACTGCACTACCACGTGCCCGGAGTCCAGTCGGTTGTTTGGTGTTTATCCCGGCAGTCGTGGTTCCCCGCCGTGAAAGGTATCTGAAGAGCGAAAACACATTACATCTCTACACAATCACGTGATATCTCGCCACACTTCAATCACGGGTGTCAGGCATGCGTTAAGCGAGCTCAAACATTCAGTTTCCGGATCCGTGCACTGCAAGCTTCTTTCCCACCGATCTCGGAAATTATTTTCATAAAATTCTATCCTCTAAAGAGCCTGGGACCGCTGATCTAGTTTTCTCTTCATTCAGGGCGAGTCTGGATCCAGACGGGAAGTTAATCGTTGAGGAAGCATACAGGTTTGGCAAGAAGCAGTGTCGCCCAGCTGACCACCACGGCTGTGGCATGCATGCAATTTTCACACGGCCGGCCGAGTTGAAGCTCCCAGCCGGCCTCTGCAGTCCATCTGACCGGGAGGTCTCAGGGCTAAAGTTCCGACGAGGGGTGCCAAAAAAACACATTGTTTTTAAAACATCCATGTTTTCAAGCAGAAACATCGAATATTAACATCGATATTTTGCTTTCGATGTTTTTTTCTTTCAAAAACATCGATGTTTTTTGAAATTTTATATATATTTTTTTTAAATAAAGGGTTTTTGACACGTTGCAGCAATCCGCAGCAATATCGTTGTTTTACGTCATCGTCTTTATCACGCTGCACTTTTCGCCTATGCAATCTGAGGGAATTTTGAGTGGTTTTACTTCGATGGTGTATGAATGGAAGTGACTAAAGGGTGAAGTAGCGAAACACGATGTTGTTTATTGTTCATTTTATTCGATGTAAGGATGTTTTGGTAAAATTTGCCGTCACTAGTTCCGACGGTGGAAAGTTTTCGCGGTAGCTACATAGCCAGGCCGAATTCAACTGCTGTCTGGAGGAGAATTCTAGCGACCTCAGTACCTGGCGATTATCAGAACTAATACCACGAGCAATCTTTTTTTTTCTTTTTCCGTGTCCTATCTTCTCCCCTTACACATACACACTTACATAAAGTATACTTCCACACATGCCTGGAGACTAGTCGCGAGCTTAGATCATATCCCGGCTGGGACGATACTCCAATGGGGGAGAGAGCTGGAGTGGGAAATTTCTTGAAAGCGGGCGTACAAGGCAGCACCGGATCTCACCACTCAGTGGGGGAGCTAACGTCACCTCCAGGCCTAAAACATTCACTACGCAAGTGGGACTTATCAGCCTGGCAGTTCACATGCCCGGAAACATCAATTAATCATCAATCTTCAATCAATTTTCACACGAGACGTTTACATGATTGATAATCATGTGCATCGACCATTTGTTGTTTTTTTCGGTAGTAAAGGCGAAGATGATAATCACTCTCTCCGACTTCCTCCACGTCTTGTGTGATCTCCCACACGCACCTTGCATGCGTCTTTGCTTTCTTCCGCAGAAGAATTCAGTTTCCTTCTTCCACTGTTTACAGATTTATCTCATTTATCTCGTTTCTACTCTATCACCATCTTATTCCATGTAGAACCTCGTGATTTTTATCTTTATCGCAATTAATCTAAAACTTTTAAAACTCAGTTTCGCTCTAGATCTACACTTTGTTCGACACTTTCTTATTCCACGTCTTTCCCCTTCTATCCCGTTTTAATCACTCCTTACTGCATTCTGTCACGTTTGTTAAGTCAGCGCCTAGTGTTGGGCTGAATGTTATTGGCTTATTTCTCAGCAACGTGTTGAGCGCCTCTCCTATATTTGGGTTTTTCCAACGTAGCAGCTAAAGGTAGTATCTCCAAGACGTAATTCGGTACTTTTTGAGACATTCTCAGCCCTGTCGTAAGATGTCACATGATCGCGACAGCATCAAGCCGTGCTGCAGACTCTAGCGACAGGACTGAGAATGACTCAAAAAGTCGTGCCGAATTCCATTTCTGAGATACCACCCTCAGCCGCCACGTTGAAAAAATTCAAGTACAGTAAGATGATGATGATCGATTGATTCAGGTTTCCGTGTTATGGACGATTGGAATATGCACGATGAATCGTGTAACCATCACATTTAAAGCTGATTGAAGATCGCTGATTAATTGATGTTTCCTGGCATGTCAACTGCAAGGCTGAATAGTTCCCTTAGTGAAGTGAATGTTTTTAAGACTGGAGGTGACGGTATTGCTCCCCCCTCTGAGTCATGATTCCGTTGCCGTACACGTCGGCTTGCGCTGGATTTCCCTCTTGCAGGTATCTCCCACCATCGGAGCACCGCCTCAGCCGGGACAAGCTCTAAGCTCCCGACCGGTCTTCCGGAATATGTGGAAGTGTAGTGCATGTTAGTGTAGCTGTGTGTAAGGGGAGAGGATAAGACAAGGAAGAGGAAGGAAAGATCGCGCGCGGTCCGTGGCCCGTTCTGTAGGGTACTGCTCCGGCATTCGCCTGGTGTTGATCGGAGAAACCACGCAAAACTACCGATCAGAGCAGCAGGTCGCAAGAATTCTCCTCCAGACTGCTGCTGAATTGGACCAATCTTACGACGGTATCGAAAATCCTGCCGCAGTCGGGAGTGGAGCCCTTGTATCTCCCGCTGAGAGTCGCAGCAGAGACGTCGTCGAAGCTGAGCTGAGCTGAGTGTTCGGCCAACGAAGGGGGCGTGGTCGGCGGAGGGGAGGGGAGGGGGTGCGTGTACCGTTGGGAGGAAACAGGTGACCGCGGGCACCGTGGGAGCGTCCCACCTCCACATCCTGCCCCGCCCTCGCCTCCATCCCACCTCCGCTTCCGCCTCCACCACTACCATCTGCCTTCGCCTCCGCCTCCGCCAGCATCTCGGCCTATCCCAACACCGCTTAAGCCGCCGTCGCATCTGCCGTCTAGGCGTGTGACATCGGTAGTTTCCGATAAAATCATCGATTATTTAACATCGATTGTTAAATGCGATGTATTTAACATCGATCGTTTTAAGCGGAGTTTCTTTTAATATCGATTTTTTGTGTTCGATTTCTTTTCTGTTCCTTCTCTCCTCTCCTTTTATTTCTGTGCGAAATATGAGAAAGACGATTGAAATACCAGGGCATGACGAGCATCTCGAGGGTAGAATGGAATTACGCTCGATGAATGTAGTATCAACTGGGTTTCATTTGGATCATTTCGTCACAGAGTAGTACTATCAGTTATTATTTAATGTTTTAACTTTTTTAAAATTGTGATTGTTGTCTTTCATTTACAAATAAAAGTTTCAAAAGTACAAACATTGAGGACAAAACATCGAGATTTTTGGATACATCGATGATTTGAAAACTTCGGCATCGATGTCGCAAAGCTTGTCCCGACTGAAGCGGTGCCCCGTTGGTGGAGAGTCCTGGTTAGGGAATCCTACTAACCGACGGTAGGCCGGCGCCGGATCTCGCATTCCAGCGGGGGAAGATCACCGTCATCTCACGAGGAAACACACGCCCTACACTTACGGGACTATTGACCAAAGCTGATGACGCGCCCGGAATCACCAACAATCAACCAAGCTTCTTGTCCATGCCCCTTGTCCTGTGCCTACGTCGGAGTTTCCTCTTCTTCGCCCTCTTTCACGTCCCGTTTCACATCCTTCGTCGCGGTCGCCTCGCCCCGCCTCGCCCGCCTCGCCCCGCCTCGCCCCGCCTCGCCCCGCCTCGCCCCGCCTCGCCCCGCCTCGCCCCGCCTCGCCCCGCCTCGCCCCGCCTCGCCCCGCCTCGCCCCGCCGACACACATCGCGGACCCTCTGGGGAGGAGGGGGTGGGAGCTGCTTCTCCCACAGCGCAATAAAAGTGGAACAGATTTTTCCAACACCCTTCGTAGAATTACGTACCGCAGGAACCAGCTGCGTGCGGTTACAGGAGATAACGATTCTTTTCAATATTAGCCTTTTCGTATTTGACTGTTAACAAGCGCTGCGCAGGAAATTGAGCGCAAATTCACCGTAGTTTCGATAATATTTGTTTGGCAATTGTTTGGCTCCATTGTCACCGGGGTGAAAATTTGTGACTGTGGTGAAAATCCACAGACATAATTTTTCGCCAATCTGTCATTTCCTATTTTCACTTTCATAACGCCAAAATCACACCATCGATTCTTTCAACAATGGCAGCATGCTGACTTTACAGGAAAGACTGTGTTCACTGATTTCCGCGAAGTAGATGAATAATGAAGTATGGTGGTCCTCTTAAGTGTGTCGACGAAAGTCCATAAGAACATTAAAGTGAAGCTACAGAATGTGAACGTCGATGTACTTTGTAGCTAGTGTTGAAAATCCGAAACCGTCGGGGCACGAACCCTAAGACCTCGGGGGCAGACGCTACACCAGTAACCATTGTTCCCTGACCCACCTCACCTGGTAAATTTCCGGCCTTCGTAAGCGCCTTATCGGCTGTGTAGTCCCGTCAGTGTTTTGTTTAGCGAGGACGACGTTGGCTCGCTAATGACAGCAGGCGACGTGTAGTGTAGTTGGTCATTACGTTCGTTAGATAAATTAGCGAGACGGGCTTTTACGTTACGTAATTGCAGCTGGCTCAAATACCTCACCTTCCCTTGCCTGATGACAGCCTGCTATTTCACTGAAAGAGGTGTGTCTGGTAGTAGCGTTTCAGGTTCTGTATTATACTTTTATCTTGAGTTAAAATGAAATTCAACTCTTTTCATGACGTTTTCTAAATGCATTCCCAGAAAGACATACGGGGGCGTACTGAAATGAACAAGTCGTGTCAGCGGCTGTACTTCCTTTTCGAAAGCATACTTTGATTACCCATGAACCTGTGTGCGAGGCCAGGAAAATAAGTATGTGGAATGTGAAAGAGCCGGTCAGTATATGGAAGAGAATTCGAGCGGAAGCTGCTCTGATCGGTAGATTTCCGTGGTTTCTCCGATCAGCACCAGGCGAATGCCGGAGCAGTACCCTAACAAACGAGCCACGGACCGCGCGCGATCTGTCCTTCCCCTTCCTTGTCATATCACCCCACACACACACACTTACACTAACATGCACTACACTCGCACATATTCCGGGAGACCGGTCGGGAGCTTAGAGCTGGTCCCGGCTGGGGCGGTGCCCCGCTGGTGGGAGAGTCCTGGTTAGGGGGAAACCCCACTAGTCGACGGTAGGTCGGCGCCGGATCTCGCCATCCAGCGGTGGAAGATCACCGCCATCTCTCGAGAAAAACACGTGCATTACACTAACGGGACTGATGATCAAAGCAGTTGACGTGCCCGGAAACACGAAAAAAATCAATAACCTTCCTTCACTTCTGTCCCTGTCGCTGCCCTGCCTCCCGCCCTGAAACACCGCCGGCACAAGCTACGTGTTTTGCTTCATTACGGAAAAATCCTCTGTTTACAACCCCCCTTTCCCCCCTCCCCGTTCCCGGGCGTAATTAGGGGGCCCTCGGAGATGGGGCGGGGAGCGGGGGAGGCAGAACGAGAATCGCGGCGGTCGGCGAAAACTGCCGATGTGTAGTTTTAATTATATTTGGAACTCTGTTGACTTTAATTATCCGCTCCTTTGTCGTGTTGTTTGCTCGTCTGTTTCGGAGCGGTGTCCTAATTTGATGGTTTGGTTGCTTCGAAGCCGCTGAATCCGGCGAAGTGGATTTGTCGCCTAGCGGATTGGGTCGCGTCGAGGTGCATATGGCTTCCGGCGACCCGCCTGCCTCCGAGATTACGTGCTGTTGCGTTCGGGAGGAATGGTGCGATTAGTAAGGGGCGAAGTTCCCATCTCGATCAGGTTTTTCGTCCAGTTTCCCTGATCCATTGAGCAAATGCTGAGATGGCCCCTTGTTTTGCTTCTGGACATAAATGTAACTTCATTTTCTGTGCACGTCGTCTAGAAT
The DNA here is from genome assembly GCA_964035755.1 of Teleogryllus oceanicus. Classification (NCBI taxonomy): domain Eukaryota; kingdom Metazoa; phylum Arthropoda; class Insecta; order Orthoptera; family Gryllidae; genus Teleogryllus; species Teleogryllus oceanicus. The sequence continues at coordinate 108,522,523 of CAXIVR010000010.1, forward strand.
TCAGTGGGAAATACAATTATTCAAATTATCGTTTCCATGTTGTCGCGGCAGGAAGTAATAAGAGCCAAAATTTATTGCTAATTTATCTTTGAAAATAGATTTTATTACATGGGAGTTTTTTTTCTCCCTTTCAAAATTCAAAATTTATTGCTTGTTTATCCTTGAAAATAGATTTTATTACATGGGAGTTTTGTTTTTCTCCTTTCAAAATTCAAAATTTGACTCGCCGCCCAAAAATCAAAAGAAATGTGACTGATAAAACACAAATATCGACTATCCAGAATTTTGAAAATGTGCACACAATTCACTTTTCCCCATAGCACGTCATACGCAGTTTTTAACTGTTTTTTTACGTAAAATAAATAAATTAAAAAAAGTTTTTGTGTCCAGAATGCTTGGACTCGTGGCCGATAAATTCGTAGAAATGTGACTGATAAAACACAAATATCGACTATATCACTTATAAAATGATTTGTATTATTGTCAGCAAATTGTCGTAGGAGGAGTGAAAGAGATAAATATAATTTCCAGAGAAATATTTTATGCCTATGACCACTACTTGGACAAATTATTTAATACATTTATTAGAATGCTGAGGCTCACGTTCAGTATCACTACATTATCTAACTATCGGTGAAAAATGAGAGAAATAGGTTTGTGTATACTCTTATTATTCACAAATCGAAAGAATGATTAAAGGAATCTATAGATGAGTTAAATTCCTTCAAATTGCTGAGTAATGGGCGTTTATAACTATTACATGATTTTCATAAAATCGTAGATATTAACAAAGAAGATAGTTGTCCGATAACGCTGTAACATTGATTCGAGATTAAATGCGTGGGGCTGACTGTTCGCGGGAGAAAAAAAAATAATCACCGCTTGCCTAAACATAGCTTTTTTGAAATATTTAGTTTCCACAAATTATTACCTGATTCCTAGGAACTATCGATTTAATTTTAAAGACAAACTACTAGTACTTTTACATGCTACTGCCTTACATTACCTTAAATCAAAGAACAACTTGAAATTAACGTGATGCAGTTCTTTTTATACACAATGCATAGGTGGAGAAAGTATAAAAATAACAATGTAAGTTGAACCAGAAGTACAAATCTGAGTGTTAAATCATGGGCTCGAATTAGGATTTTGCTTTGATTCCTATTCAATAGAGCATTTGCGATGTGATGAAATTTGTATTTATGATTTAACAATTTTGTAGAAAATAAAAGATCCGTTTCGAATCATAATGAGGTTGAGGAAGAGAAATCTAGAATGCAGTTATTATTAATTTATGTGAGACGTGTTGCAGATGTTTCACTTCGCTATTCAAAACCGTCCAAGAACAAAACTCCACACATGGTTGCGTCCAGGCGGTTGGACAAACTGACTTTCCGGCCAATTAAGTTATCTTACACTACAATACATAACGTTTCCTTTCATGCGATAGTTTTTCTCCCCCGTTCTTCTCGAACAAAGCAGTCTTGCTCTCAAAGCCCAGTTAGCACGGAACGCGTATTTCTTCTCCGCTGGATGTTGTGCATCTTCCGTGCCGGTGTATTGCGCCGGAAACGCGTAAAGCGCTTTGCTTATCGACGACTCAATCTCCCCCTCCCCTTCCCCCCTTCCCCCTCCTTCCGCGAAGCGCTGCGTGCGGGAAAGAAATTCCATTGTGTGCGAGGGAACGCGTCGACCCCGCAGCCCAGTCGTCCTGTGGCGAGACGCTCGCAGCCGCTTTTTACCATATACAGTCGACTCCGGTTATAGTGAACTTCTGGGGACTCACGTTTTTAGTTCGCTCTATGCGAGGTTCGCTCTATCCGAGGTTCGCTCTATCCGAGGTTCGCTCTATCCGAGGTTTACTCTATCCGAGGTTTGCTCTATCCGAGGTTTGCTCTATCCGAGGTTCGCTCTATCCGAGGTTCGCTCTAGCCGAGGTTCGCTCTAGCCGAGGTTCGCTCTAGCCGAGGTTCGCTCTAGCCGAGGTTCGCTCTAGCCGAGGTTCGCTCTAGCCGAGGTTCGCTCTAGCCGAGGTTCGCTCTAGCGGAGGTTCGCTCTAGCCGATGATGTCAAAATTAAACAATTTCTCGTTAAAGATTATTTGTATTAACATAGAGATGCAGCAAAACACATTAACAGCACGAACTGGAAATTTCAATATCTTTATTTGTTCTTAAAAAATCAATTTCTTTTCAATAGTTTGCTTCGTACTTTTTCATTTGTAATTTATCTAGATTCTTCTCCAGAATTTGTGTTCTCTCCATAATTGATTCTACGTTGACCTCTGTGTCTAAGTATCGTAATGCAGTCTTGACATCCTTCAATGCCACTTGTACTGTTGGAATTCAAGCTGCCTAGTGTTGGAGCTCCGATGGCATGGATTCTGACTTCACATCGTGTTAGGAGAACTAATTCACTGTTCATGAGTGTTCCTGTTCGTTTATCCACTTTTCGTTACTAGGACCCGTAAATATTGATTTTTTGCTTTGTTTTGAACCGAAAATTCAGTTTTCCGGCGCACTATTTCAATACTTTCTCTTTTTATGAAGTAAGGCCGCGAAGGTAAAATTGTACGAAAGAAATCTTTGATCTGTTCTAATATACATGCTTCCTCTAATGCTAAGTCCACAACAGCCTTTTCTTGTCCTAAATTAATCGCATACAACTTGGTTTCAAAAGCTCAGATTTATTTTGACGAAACGTCACCAAATAAATGAATATGATTGCATTGAATCTCGATCATTGTGGTTGCATTTGTATCTCGTAGCGATGGTGATGCGTGACAATTTTTTCGGACACCCTATATCCTGTAGTACGTAGCAGCGGTGTCACTTGAAATTAAGTCTTGTACTATTTCATCCTGGATGCAATATGCTGAAAAGGGAGACATAACCTGTTTGTTCATATTTCCATATTATTATTAATAATTACAATAAATATTAATGTAGTTAGCAAACAAATGGTGTTGTTTTAAAGAGATTTTTTCTTGCTGTCCATGGGCTTGACAGTACTGTAGCGAACGCGGAATACACGCCGCTGAAGTCGAGGGGAGCGCGGAGGCCATTTTCTCGCAGTGGGCTCTGCCATTTCCACGGTCGCTGAGCACGTCGCTTCCGGTCCATCCTCCTTTGTTTCGTAATTAGTGCGCTTTTCCGGCGCCTGATGGCAGCGCGGGACGCGAAGAATTCACGAGGAGAGGGGAAGGCTCGGCGGTGCTTCGCGTCGAGATACAGACGCGTCGAGATACAGACGCGTCGAGATACAAACGCGAGCGTTGCTGCTTCTATGCGTTACGTACTATTAATGGGGCAGAGACTCCGAAACAAAACAAACCTCGATATACATGACGAGTTAGCTCAGAGCCAACATTACCGCTGTTTCTACGACTCTGACCGGGTGGGCCTAGGTTTGAGAACCGATGGGGACGGATTTTCGATGCTGGCTAGAATGCTTGGTCAAATTCATTCGCTGTCTGGGGGAGCATTCTTGCGGCCGGCAACTTTGATTGGTAGTTTTCTGTATTTTTTCATATTAATACCAGGCAAATGGTGAAGCAGTGCCGCGGACCGCGCGCGATCTTTGCTTTTGCTTCCTTGCCCTATCCTCAGTCTTCGAACATACATTTCAACATACATGTTCTGCTGAGGCTGTTCACATAATCAGTGACTGAAGAGAGCTCCCCCCTTCCCCGGTTTGGTTTGGTTAGGTTTGGTTTTTTCGTGTTTCCGGGCGCGTCAACTGCTTTGGTCATTAGTCCCGTTAGTGTAGTGCATGTTTTTCTCGGGAGATGGCGGTGACCTTCCCCCGCTGGATGGCGAGATCCGGCGCCGACCTACGTCGGCTAGCGGGGTTTCCTCCTAACCAGGACTCTCCCACCAGCGGGGCACCGCCCAATCGGACAAGCTCTAAGCTCCCGTCCGGCCTCCCGGAATATGTGGTAGTGTAGTGCATGTTACTTTGTGTGTGTAAGGGGAGAGGATAGGACAAGGACGAGGAAGGAAAGATCGCGCGCGGTCCGTGGCCCCTTCCCCGGTGAGTGCGGGCGCCGTCGCCGCAGGGGGGGGGGGCGAATTCCTGGGCTTGGGCCGAACGTGGCGCAAACGTCTGCGGGCGGCTTCGTGGGCGAATGCCGGCGCGTCCAGCGCTTCTTCTTGAGTCTCGCCGTTTTTCCGGCGCCCACGGCCGCCGGCGCCGCTCGCTGCGGCGAAATCCCGAACCTACTGGCGCGGAACACTCGGTTGATTGATTAGTGACTGGGAGCGGTGGCTCAGTGCGTCAACTGATGTCACTGCCTCTGACCGGGTGGTTCTAGACTTCGAGTCACGACTATGGCAGGAATTTTCGACACCAGCTGTACAGGTAGATCGAATTCAGTGATGTCTGGAGGAGAATTCCAGTCGCCGGCTGCTCTGATCGGTAGTTTTCCGTGGTTTCTCCGACCAACACCAGGCGAATGCCGGAGCAGTACCCTAAGAAATGGGCCATGGACCAGCCCCTATCTTTTCTGTCCTTTCTTGCCCTATCCTCGTCCCTTACTTACACACACACTTACATGCACAACACTACTACACATGCCGGAGCACCATTCGGTGGCTTAGGTTTTATGATATAAAATGTCGTGAATGGTACATGGATATTTTTTATTTGTTTCTGAGCATTCGTGTCGGTTGCCTGCTGGGCGAATCCACCTTTGTGATATTCAGGTGCAGTGAGGGCGGCCGAGTGCTTTGCGGCAAAGGGTTTTGCTGTGGAACCGATCTCGTCACCGCTTGGCGGCGTCGCGCCCCCTCCCCCTTCACATCTCGACGTTCGGCGTCGCACCGTCCCCGCCCTTCCTCCCTCGCCCTCCCCGGCTCTGTTCTTTCCTCGCCCTTCCTCAGCCCTGTCCTCCCTTTTCCTTTTTTTCCCCCCCAAATTTTTCCCGACCCTCTCCCTGCCCCACCCGCCCTTTCCTGCCTCCTTGCTTTCCCTTTACCTCGCCATTTTCCAACCCTTCTCTTACCTCTTCTCATCTCTTTCTCAGCCCTTTCCCGCCCCCGCCCGCCGCCCCCCCGCCCTTTCCACACTGTCGCTCCATCTTGCTCTTTCCCCGCCCTTGCCCCATCCTCCCTCGCTTTTCCCCCGTCTCTTTCCGAGCCATTTCCCCGCTCGCCCGCCCTCCCGCCCTCCCGCCCTCCCGCCCTCCCGCCCTCCCGCCCTCCCGCCCTCCCGCCCTCCCGCCCTCCCGCCCTCCCGCCCTCCGCCCTCCCGCCCTCCCGCCCGCCCTCCCGCCCGCCCGCCCGCCCGCCCGCCCGCCCGCCCGCCCGCCCGCCCGCCCGCCCACCCACCCACCCACCCACCCACCCGCCCGCCTGCCTGCCTGCCTGCTCGCCCACACCGCGCGCGCGCTACACACACACACACACACACACACACACATATACATGCGCGCTCGCCCGCCCGCTCCCACACTTCTCACTCTTTCCCCGCCTGACCTTATCCACACCAACCCCTCCCCCAGCTCTCCGAAGCGTCCCCGCCCACGCGCGCTCCCACACCTGCCGCCCCGCCTCCCCGCGCCGCCGCCAGGCCGCGTCGCCGTCAACGGCGGACGCGCTCCGCCGAGCGTGACGTTTGTCAGTTGTCTTCTCCGCCTCCTGAAGCCCCGTCTCCCGAGGAAATTGCTTTTGAGCCCTGCTTCCTGCCGCCGCTCCAGAGGCGAACGTGGAATGAATGAATTTTCGGGGCACTGCGGCACGTGGGGAGGGGGTTGCAGGTGCGACAGACAGACGGAGCTGCGGGGCGCTGGTCGGGGTGAGCTACGCGGTCGCACTTAGGCTTGCCAGCAAAGCATCGATGTTAATAAAACATCGCCTCCAATACATCGATTTTTAAACATCATGTTCAAAATTAAAGCATAAAACTTCCTCCTGAAACATCACCCCCAAAACATCGATTTTTAAAAGTTGATGTTCAAAATTAAACGTTCCATGTTAATAACCAACACATCGAGATTTTAAACATCGATGTTTAAAATTAAAGCATAGATATTACATCATTCTCAAAACATATGGCATGTAACATCAAAAAAACTCATATAACATCAAAAGATATTACATCACTCTCAAAGCATCGGTTTTTTAAATTCGTGTTTTTCAAACTGCATTATTGATCATTACTGATTACGTGGGGCGGTAATTTGACGGTCGTCGCGTTTTTTAAATTGGGTTTTAACTGATACACCACAGTCTAAACTGATCAGGACATTTAACAAAGTTTTTATTATCTGATACAATCATTAAAAGGTTATATGGACTTCATTTATCGATGAAAACTCGATTTTAATTATTTTTTCACTCTCAATCACTTCGGTCTGAAGAAAGTTCAATTTATGGCCGTATGAAAATTATTACAGGTTTTTATTGCGATGGTTCGTTGCTCTCTCAAAAATGAAATATCCGCCACGTAACATCATTGAGCAGAAACACCGATGGTAAAAAACATCGGCTTCAGAAAATTGATATTAAACACCTCGATATTTTTTATACAAATTCTATGTTAAATACATCGTTGTTTTTATGAAAGCATTGATGTTTTGGCAACATGCAACATCAATGTATCCCTTCTTGCACGCCCCTGTCACTACTCACAATAATTAACTTTACCTACTCAAAGTAATGAAGTTGACTAGTTGCATAGTGCATCTGGGTGAGATAGCTCTGTTGGCATAGCGTTTCAACCGAAAAGGGTCTATTAGTGGAGGACTAAATGCGACACCAGACTCAACGGTAGAGGATTTTCGCCCACCAGCCAGATAGTTAGGTCGAATTCTGAGACTGTTTGAAGGAGAATTCTGGCGGCCGGCTGCTGTGATCGGCAGGTTTCTATGATTTCGCCGATCAATACCAGGTGAATGCCACACCAATACGGCAACAAATGGTCACGGACCGCGCGTGATTTTTCGTTCCCTTTACTTGCCCCTCCCTCCCTCCTTGCGTACACTCATGTGCTCTACGCTGCCACAAATGTCGAGAGACCAGAGCTTGTCGCGGCTGGGGCGATGCCCCGCTTAAGGAGATACCTGGAAGGGGAAATCCCACTAGCCTTTGAATAGATCGGCATCATATCTCGCCGTGCTGGGGGGAAGATCACGGCCACCTCTCGCGATAAAAACATCCACTTCACGTACCTCAATCGAATTTTTTGTCGGTTCCTTCAACTTGGAATTATCCAAGTCTCAGTAACATATTCAGTCGACTCCGTTAAGTGAACTTCTGGGACTAACATGTTTGGTTCACTATATCAGAGGTTCGCTATATCCGATGATGTCAAAATTAAATAGAATTTCTCCACAATGATTGATTTTATTAATAATGCAAAATTCATTAACAGCACGAACTGAAAATTTCATTGTCTTTATTTGTACGTAAAAATTTCAATTATTTGCAATTGACTGCATCGTACATTTTTTGTTACATCCTTCTATAGAATAGTGCTCTCTACAGACTTGATTGTGCATTGTCCGATGTCCTAAGTATTTTAATACAGTCTTGACAGCTTTCAATGCCTCTTGTACCGTTGCCAGGCCACTCTCGGAAGGTCATTTAATCGTGTAATAACGTAAGAAATCCAATTAATTTCCAGGACTTATTTTCTAGGTTCACTATAACCGAATCTTCTTATGCTTACTTGTAGTGTAAGTGAAACGTGTTTGGGCTAAGTTCACATAACCTTAATCACTATAACTGAGGTTCAGGTTCACTATAACCGAATCTTCTTATGCTTACTTGTAGTGTAAGTGAAACGTGATTTGGGACTTAAGTTCACTATAACCGAGGGTTCACTATAACTGAGGTTCAGGTTCACTATAACCGAATCTTCTTATGCTTACTTGTAGTGTAAGTGAAACGTGATTTGGGACTAAGTTCACTATAACCGAGAGTTCACTATAACCGAGGTTCAGGTTCACTATAACCGAATCTTCTTATGCTTACTTGTAGTGTAAGTGAAACGTGATTTGGGACTTAAGTTCACTATAACCGAGAGTTCACTATAACCGAGGTTCAGGTTCACTATAACCGAATCTTCTTATGCTTACTTGTAGTGTAAGTGAAACGTGATTTGGGACTTAAGTTCACTATAACCGAGAGTTCACTATAACCGAGGTTCAGGTTCACTATAACCGAATCTTCTTATGCTTACTTGTAGTGTAAGTGAAACGTGATTTGGGACTTAAGTTCACTATAACCGAGAGTTCACTATAACCGAGGTTCAGGTTCACTATAACCGAATCTTCTTATGCTTACTTGTAGTGTAAGTGAAACGTGATTTGGGACTTACGTTCACTATAACCGAGGGTTCACTATAACCGAGGTTCAGGTTCACTATAACCGAATCTTCTTATGCTTACTTGTAGTGTAAGTGAAACGTGATTTGGGACTTACGTTCACTATAACCGAGGGTTCACCATACCCGAGTTCACTATAACCGGAGTCGACTGTATAAAAACTTTTTTTAAATATATTTATTTCCTGTTCAATTTTACAAATTTTTCAGGATGATGAATAAATTTATACATAACATTTTTGGAGATGCCAGAAATTAATATCACAATTAAAGATAATTATGATTTTATTTTAATAGTACTTACTAATTAAAATTTGATTTTAATAACTATTCATTAATTTTTGTAAGAAATTCAGAGTTTTAAGAGAAGGTTTTATTGAGTAATAAATTAGACAATTATTTATGGGGGGTGAAAAATATCTTTGGGGAAGCGGGAACGAATTCGTTTAAAGTGATAATTTTTTCCCAGATCGAAATGTTGATGAACAGGATAATATTTTAAAGACTTGAAGAATTTGAAAGATTGGTTAGTGATGAATGTTTTAATTTCTTCTACTTGTAATTCTTTGTGTATTTGTCTATTGGAGATGAACCATTCAGCCTTTAGAATTCTCCGTAAAAATTTATTTTGAATAGTTTGTATTTGCTTCATGTTTGACGCAGATGCATTACACCAAATTGGGCATGCATATGTAAGTGATGGTCTATGTCTTGAGGTATCTGTCTTGAGTGCAGAATTCCCGCAGGAAAAGGCGTTGTGCCCTACGGTACAAACAATGGCTGTGGTCGCTGTATTACCAAGATGTTAAAAAGCGACAAAAAAACAAATTTGTCGACTTCGATTCGCGGGTCATTAGCGTGACACTATTCACCCTAATGACATTTTATGTGATATTCCATTAAATTATGTAGCAAATGGTTTGTTTTTTTAATTCAATTTCTTGTCGTTTGGTGTCGTTCTCTTGTCGTCCAAGCCTTGAATATTGATCTACCACAATCTATTTGTAATTTTGAAAATGTATTAGTGAATGGGTATATTTTTTGGTAAGTGTTATTTGACAAAGGTGTGTGTGTGTGCGCAGGAGCACCTCAACTTCGTGGCGACGGACGAGGCGCTGGGGCCGGTGCTGCTGTCCACCAAGGCGGAGCTGGGCAGCGCGGGCCAGGAGCACACGCGCCTGCTGCTGCGCCTGCGCTCGGGCACCGCGCACGAGCTCGTGCCCTCCAAATTATGTTTTTGTCGTACGCCAAATTATGTTTTTGTCGTACGCCAAATTATGTTTTGTCGTACGCCAAAGGTCGTTTTTTGCGTACGCCAAAGGTCGTTTTTGTCGTGCGCCAAAGGCCGTTTTTGTCGTACGCCAAAGGCCGTTTTTGTCGTACGCCAAAGGCCGTTTTTGTCGTACGCCAAAGGCCGTTTTTGTCGTACGCCAAAGGCCGTTTTTGTCGTACGCCAAAGGCCGTTTTTGTCGTACGCCAAAGGCCGTTTTTGTCGTACGCCAAGGGCCGTTTTTGTCGTACGCCAAAGCGTTTTGTCGTACGCCAAAGGCCGTTTTGTCGTACGCCAAAGGTTTTTGTCGTACGCCAAAGGCTGATTTGTCGTACCAAACGTTTGTGCCGTACGTCAAAGATGTTTTGCCGATCCCAAGGCACGCCAGATTCATTTTTTTTTTTTTGGCCGTAGTGAAGGACTCTTTATTCATTGGAAGGGACTGATTTGCTGTATCCGTACGCCAGAGTTAGTTTTTTTTTGTACGGATGCCGCAAGGTGACGCTCTCTATTATTGAAATGTACCCGTACTTTGCGGTACCCGTACGCCAAAGTCTACATTGTACGCGTGTCGCAAGCAAACACTTTTTCCTTGAAACGGGTTGGTTCGCGATACTCGTTGGCCAAAGTCTTACTTTGCCGTACGCGTAAGTAAATTATTTCCGTATAAAACAACTAAGTCCTGCAAGTACTGAAGAAACAGGGTGGCCACATTCTGAAAAAAAAACATTGAAAACCAGGGAAAAATCAGAAGTTCATTGCTCTCGAAAAGTCAGAGAAAAATCAGGGAATTTGTAGAAGAATCAATAGAAGACGAGGAACATTTTGAGACAGTTACACTACCACACACGTTAGTCGGGAGCTTAGAGCTTGCTCCGGCTGGGGGCGGTGCCCCGCTGGGGGGAGATACCTGGACGAGGGAAACATCGCAATGTAGGACGGAGCCAGGTCACACCATCTAGCGGGGGGAGGAAACACCACCACCTCCCATGAAACATTTACACTACACTTACTGGGCTAATAACCATGGTCGTATACGCGCCGGGCAACCCGTCAATGAGCATCGATTTGCGCAGTTGTTGAACGACCAGCTGACGGCGAGCAAGTTCTCGCCGGTGCTGTACCCGCGCGCGTCGCAGCTCATCTCCGCCTACGACGAGCACGTGCTGGTGTCGAAGTTCGGCGTGCCCAGCGCTTCGGCCAGACCACGGAGGAGCAGCTGTTCGGCAACATGGCGACGAGCGCGGCGCTCGACGAGTTCCTGCAGCTGCTCGGCCGCCGCATCCCCCTCAAGGACCACAAGGGGTGAGTGATGGCCGCCAACCCTTCTTCGACCACGGTTCAATTTAAAAACTATCCAAAAACGTCTTCAATTTCAAAACATCCACGTTCGATTTGAAAACATTCGCGTTCGATTTGAAAACATTCGCGTTCGATTTGAAAACATTCGCGTTCGATTTGAAAATATTCGCGTTCGATTTGAAAATATTCGCGTTCGATTTGAAAATATTCGCCGTTCGATTTGAAAATATTGCGTTCCATTTGAAAAATTCGCGTTCCATTTGAAAATATTCGCGTTCGATTTGAAAACATTCACGTTCGATTTGAAAATATTGACGTTCGATTTGAAAATATTGACGTTCGATTTGAAAATATTGACGTTCGATTTGAAAATATTGACGTTCGATTTGAAAATATTGACGTTCGATTTGAAAATATTGACGTTCGATTTGAAAATATTGACGTTCGATTTGAAAATATTGACGTTCGATTTGAAAATATTGACGTTCGATTTGAAAATATTGACGTTCGATTTGAAAATATTGACGTTCGATTTGAAAATATTGACGTTCGATTTGAAAATATTCACGTTCGATTGAAAAATTAGACGTTCATTTGAAAATATGTGACGTTGCATGTAGAGAAATCATGACATTTAAAGAAAGTGAAGTTCGACAAGACCATTAACTGACGTTTCACATTAGCGCCATAAGCTGTCACTTTCACATTAGCGTGATCCGAGAGCAACACTATCGCGTGCCGCACCATCATTCAAAGAACTTTTAGGTTTTCGGTACTAATGTAGAAATGGTAAGAGCGGAACATCCAGAAAATGTTATTCTATCGGAAAATGAACACTTTCCCTGTAGAAGTACATACCTTTCTCTTTCTAGGAAGTCAATGCGAGAAAGTAAAAATAATTATCCATAGACAAACCATTCCTAAACATTTTTGCTCCTGTAAAAAGAAAAATGTTGTGCCAATGAAAACATTAATATTTGCAGTTATCGAGGTGGCCTCGACACACAGTTTGGCCAAACAGGAGAAGAAGCAGTGTATGAAGTATTCAGAGATCGTGAAATAATGTTCCATGTGTCTACCCTGCTGCCATACACAGACAACGATCCCCAGCAGTTGCAGCGAAAAAGGCACATTGGTAAGTTAAAACAATTTTTAAACGAAGTGCCTTGTGGCGTAATATTCCTAGAAACTGAAATATTCCTACTGAACTTTTATAATAAAAAGAAATAAAACTTGGAAATATAGTTAACTTGGAGGTACATCAAACGGGTGCTTGTAAAATTTTGACATGGTCTTATTTGGCGACAATTTATTTTGTTGTAAACTTACAATGGTTACAATGGGGCCTGGATCTTAAAAAAAATGTATCTGACATTTCGGATGGGATCAAGATTTTTGGTTTTCCTTAAAGGGAGAAGGCAAGTAGCTCTTTGTGTATTTCAAATGGTTTCAAGAACAGGCAACTAATGGCAAAGATATTTCACTGGTACGTTGGGCTTGTGCGCTTCATGTAAAGAGGTTCAACATTGCATTTTCCTAAGAAACTTAAAGTTTTAGATACCATTATTTACATTGAGTATATGATGTACATTTTCTTTCAATTTTCCCAACAAAGCGTACATTTCTCTACTGGCTTTAAGTTTATTTTCTAATTTAATTTGCAGAGTAATTCGTCAAATTTTCAGAAAGCGATTACTGAGCAGTGTCACTCTGTAATGTGTTAATATTTGTTTCTATCTGCAGGTAATGACATTGTGGCAATTGTTTTTCAAGAAGAAAACACACCTTTCTCACCTGACATGATTGCATCACATTTCTTACATGCATTCATAGTAGTGCAAGTTCTTGAACCAAACACCCCTAATACAAGGTAAGTGGAATATACTATTTTGACCAATTCAAATTGAAGTCAGATTTCCGCATTTATTTAATTTTTACAAATGCCAGAAAATTGAGTTAAAAATATTTCAAGTTAATATTTAAGAAATTTTAAGATCAATGTTTAATTGCCTACTACGTTAATATGTGAAATAACTTGATAGCGAGTTGCACTTAAAAATTCCTTCGATTTTTGACATTACAATATTCAAGTGACTCGGGGGCGATGTTAGAGGCCAGAGAGTGGTTTCAAGCATAGCTTTGAGTTTCGTGTGAAAACTGTTGCAGGTACAAAGTGAGTGTGGCGGCTAGGGACGATGTTCCCTTTTTTGGCCCCACTCTGCCGGCTCCCGCCATCTTCAAAAAGGGCCCAGAGTTCAAAGAGTTTTTGTTGACGAAACTCATCAATGCAGAGAATGCATGCTACAAAGCAGAGAAGTTTGCCAAATTGGAGGTGAGTAAAGTTGAAATTAGCACTAACGTCTGTAAATCATGAGCACAGTACTTCAGGGGGTTCATTGTGAAAGAATATTTGAACTGAAATATTAAATATAAACAACATTTTACGTACGTATTTTTTTATGAGAAAAGTAGATGCGCAATTGGATGTTCTGAAACGGACGCAACTGCACGTGCATATCACAGATTTTCGACATCACCTTTATTTATTGATTGATTGATTGATTTTACGTCAAAAAAACAGTTAAACTGCTATGGGGAAAGGGAATTGTGTGCACATTTTCAAAATTCTGTGATCCATACCCTAAGTCATATACTACTTAAATTTTGAAGGAAGAAAAAAAAAACAACTTCCTACCTACTAGGTCAAATTCAGCCGTTGTCTGGAGGAACATTCTAGTGGCACACCCCAAAGACGCTCGCTCACTCACTCACTCACTCACTCACTCACTCACTCACTCACTCACTCACTCACTCACTCACTCACTCACTCACTCACTCACTCACTCACTCACTCACACACACAAACACTCAAACACTCAAACACTCACTCAAACACTCAAACACTCACTAATATATTCACACTCATTCATTCACTCATTTACACACTCATTTACACACTCATTTACACTCATTTACACACTCATTCACTCACACATTCACGCACTCATTCACTCACTCGCTCATTCATTCATTCATTCACTCTCGCAGTTATCACTCACGTTATTCACTTACGCATTCATTCTCACACTCTCTCTCTTCTCTCTTCTCTCTCTCTCCCCTCTCCCTCTCCCTCTCTCTCTTACACACACTACATGTCACACATGTCGGGAGCTTAGAGCTTGAGCTTGTCCCGCCTGGGGCAGTACACCTCTGGGGAGATCCCTTGAGGAAGAAATTCTCTTAGGCCGACGTGTATGTCGACGCCAGATCTCGCCAACCAGCGGGGAAGAAATCAGCGCCACCTTCCGGAATACATCATTCGCTAAAGAGACGAATGACCGTAGCAGTTGACCTGGTGCCTGGAAACATCCATTCATCAATGAATGAATGAATGAATCAATGAATGAACGGTCTGCCTTGTGTTTCAGCTGCGGACGCGGCCGTCGCTGACGGACGAGCTGCGCGAGAAATCCCGCGAGTTCCTGGGCTCGGGCGACTCGCCGCCGTCCGCGCCCGACACCCCCAAGTCGTCCGACGGCAGCGCGGCCACCGGCGGCGCCGGGAGTCGCTTCATCGACACCGTGCGCAAGGCGCTGATCGCCCGGGTGCGTAACCAGAGCGGAGGCGGCGCGGAGGGCGGGCTGAGCAACGGTCCGTGGCCGGCGGCGGTGGCGCCGCGGCCGGCGGTTGCGCGAACCTTCCAACTGCCGCCGCCGCCGGCCGCGGCGCTGGTGGCGGCGGCAAGCAGGTGGCGCCCCTGGCCGCTTCCGCAGTGCTGCCACCGTGCCAGCCACCCATCCCCGAGGTGGCCACACCACTGGTGAGGCTCGAGCTGGGCTTGCCTCTTCTTTGAGCTCGCTCGCTCGTTCGCTCTTTGCTCTTTGACCTCTTCTGCAGCTCGGGCCAGATTAGATGCCTTCTCTCTGTTTGGAAGACCTTTGCGTTTCTTATTCTATGTTCTCTCAAACTTAACTGCTAGATCAGGGTGGACACTTTCTGTGAAACTGGGGAAATCAGAGAATTTCAATGCTCTGGGCAACACAGGGAAAAAGCATCAGGCTTGCTTACTCAATTTTTATCTGCATTTTTTTAAAACTCGTGTACTGAATCACAGTTAAATTAGAGAGCTGCCACATATGCATCAGGCTTGCTTTAATTTTTGCCTTAAATACTTCGAAATACTCTACAAATCTTTTGAGTTAAAGAAAAGCTGTGGAAAATCGATTAATGTCAACAAAATCGTTCCAGGAAATGAGAGACCACTCTGTAATTTGATCCATACAGTAATTGAAAAGTGATATTGAGAAATAAATTTCAACATTTGACAAATAATTTAATTAAAAACTTGTTACTAATAACAGAACAAAATATTTTCACTCCTGTATCGTTCTAGGTTCATTGGATTTACTTTCTGAATTGTTGCTGGTTTCTTATTAGGATTGGAGATTTGTTTTGGAAGAATGAATTTTAAAAAAAAATTAAAATTTTTTTCTATTATTCTTGGTTTGCAATAATTTCAAAAAAGACTGAAAGTAATCAATCACTTTTCAGAATCATAATAAAAAAATGATAATAATTTATTTTTAATAGTTTATCATTAAAAAATGTCTCTGGCACTTACACTGAATAAGAAATGTTTCTTTGCGACAGTTTCTAGCCATCACTTTCGAAAAGAATATTCAAATTTTGTTTTGAAATTGGGAATTTTTAGTCTTAGGTACCTCATGTATATTATTACTAGCTTTCTTCTTGTTTCAATTTTTTGTCGGGGAGAAGAATTATAATTTCTTTAATTGAAATTAAATTTTCTTGGAATAAACAAGTATATATTTATGTATTGAAGTTCTTGAACATCACTGTGATAAATGATAATCTGCTTTAGCAAGGTCTTCCAGAACAGTGCTAGGCTCTAAGTGTGCTCTGTATGTGTTGTTGTCATGTGGCCATTGATGTGTCTTCTGCCTTTGGGACTCCCATGCCTGCTCTGCAAGTTCTGTCTGATTGTTACCATTTTCTGCAAATATGAAAGGCAAAATATATTTTCAATACAGGAAGCCTGCATTAAAACTAAGGCATTTTCAAAGAAAATGCCATTTTGTTATTTCATTTATATATCTCTTGAATCACTGTGTTGAAAAGAACAGTGATTTTATACAAGAATAAGAAGCATTCTTGGATTAATTTCAAAGTTGTTGTATTTTTACGAGGTTGTATTTGTTAGTTACTGATTTAAAGGTGAAATTGTTTCTGCATTCATATCTAATGAATCTGACTTTCCAATAATAAGTGGTTAAAGTACATTAATTGTATCATGTCGTATAATTTTTACTGCAGTAAAATGATCAACATCAAAGTATGCCCACTATTCAGTGTGTGCATACTATTTAAAGAAATAAAACATTTTCTCTCAATATATATTATCAATGGAAGAGTTTTGCTCTAAATGTATATTATTTAATAAATGTCATATGTCAGAATCGATAGAAATACTTTAATGCAGTATGATTTCACTTGCTCCTTATCCATGGAACTATTTTAAATGCACAGAAGTCAAATAATGACTAAAATTTCAAATTTTCTATTAAATGAAAATAAATGTTAATTAAAGACAGTTAAAGAAAACACTAAATTTGAAAATAGTATACTGTATTTATTTTCTTATTTTTGCTTTCAATCAAAGTGAAATTCGTTTCATTGTTAGCAGCAGCTGAATTCTTTGTATTCATAGAATGTAATTGATTTTTTTCTTTTATATTTTATAAAACTTTATAATAACTGATTGATTCCAAATTGGCTTTTTTTTTTTTTTTTTTTTTTAATTCCTTTATTGATTTGTTTTACCTTAATTTGTGTGTTTCATGTGAATGCAAATTTTGGCATGTTCATTTGCATGATCCTGTATGTAAGAAATTGTGATGAATATCTTCGATATTTGCTTACTTGTAATGTTTGGCTTTTGGTTGAACAGTGTCATCATTTTTGCTCCATATCTTCAAAGAAGTGTATTATCAGATATGGTACTGTTTTGCACAACTTTTGCATTTTGTATCACCCTTAAGAAGCATTTTTTATGGATAAAACTTCACAATCTTGCATGAGCCATACAGTGTTTCATAATATTGAACTTGTAAATAACATTTTAATGGATCCTGTTTAATTAGTAGTTAAAATGTTATTGAGACACCTCAAATTTTGTGATAGTGAATGAATGTTTAGTTAAATGTTATATGCAAGTTTTATATCGTGAAGTGCTGAAAATGGGATTATAATGTTGAATGTGAAATGATATTTATCTAAAAGCGTTTGCAAACCTTGGAATCTGTGTAAAACAAAGTTCCTTCCTTTTGCTCTTGTTTTGTTGCATGTATGAAACTTCTTTGTTTATTTATGCTTGAGTTTTTGTCCATTTGAATAACATTTATAATATTTGTCTTGCTTAAAATGTATTGTTGTTTGGAATGTTTAGTAATAAATGAAAAATAATTTAATGAATACATAATAATATATTCCTTTAAAGTTGAGTATTAGAAAGGCTAATATGAAGAAAAAGCAATAATAATAATAAGTATAAAAACAACAACTATAAAAAATAATAATAATAATAATAATAATAATAATAATAATAATAATAACCGCAACAACAACTTATTTATTAATTATGCTTTATGGACATTTGTAAGTCCATTTTACAAAAGTATCAATGATCTGAAAGTATCAATTATCACCATTAGTGGTATACGTTCATGTCTAATACATCAATATTAAAATGAAAGAGAAGTATCATAATGAAAGTCATTTTCACATAAAGGAAAACACCAAGATCTCTAACTGAAAACATTCAATCAAGGTTCACACCATCAATTGAATAAGTGCCATTAAAGGTATTTCCACTTCTCAAGTAATAAATTTTACGTTTTATAGAATGGAGGTATAAATGATTTGATAAGAAATAGATATGATGGGCAGATAGACTGTCTTGCAGATCTTTAATGTCCACAGTGGTTTTAATGCTATTAAACAAATTTAGAGCATCAGCAAAAATAAATTCAACATTCCCAAAACCTGGCCAAAAATCATCACACTGGAAATAAACTCTGGAAAAGTCAAGGGTTCAAATGCACTCCTTGGGGTACCCCTGAAGACAAGGATGTCTTAAGAGACAAAATTTCTGTATTTAACAAATTGAGTTTCGCAAGTAATCAGTTAACCATTTCAAAAGAGACTCCAATATTCCCAAAGAATTAAGTTTTACAATGAGTAAATGATGATTAACAGACTCAATTACTTTGCTAAAATCATTGTAAATACTATTAATATGTTTGTTTGTTTGTTTTGAGTAAATTAAGCTACACAAAATCATGTTACTTTTAATATTTCATCCTGGTTTATAACTAGGGACCGGATTTTCATGTAAATACATATTTTTACAGGGACAAGATACCTACATTCACAAATATTGTTTAAACTTAACACGACATTCTGAACGGATTGAAACCATTTTTATGTTACGTAATTTTACATATTTTGGTATAATTACATATTTTTACATATTCTATCAGTTGCTTTATATTTCGTTACATTTTAATATATTTATAAGCTAAAAATGAACATTTCACTTGCGCATTCGAAATATGTTACTTGAAAACTAACTTTGTTATTGAAATATTTGCAAAGCGATGCAATGCGCTTGTATTAACGCCGAACCTTCGTTATTGTCAAACTTACTCCCCCCCCCCCGCGCCTTCTGCTTCTTGGAAACCGCGTACTCGCGATCAAGGAGGAGCGGATGAATGTGAAGCAGAAGGAACTTCAACCACGTGCTCACTCATATTTCAAAGACCCCATGCGTAACTCGATAAAACAAATATTTTTCAGATCATTGTCTTATCGCTTTTCTGGAGTCGGGGTGTGTCTGTATGCTCCCTTTACTCCCCTCCTTCTATCACAGGCTACACGGTACTATTCACTTGAGCGCCGGTTCCTCGTAAACAACATTGCTTATACTAGGAAAGCATTATACATTTCGGTTGAAACTAGCGAATAATTACTTCTGTAGATGTAGAACTTTCTTTCAGCCTCTCTGAATCCGTGTTAAGATCTGATCGACAACGTAGTGTGCTCGGAAAACGCTTGAATAATGGAATTTTAAACATTATAATGATTATATTATATATATGTCAAATTTTATATCACATATTTTACATTTTTTCCTACATATTTGGGAAAAAATAAGTACATATGTATATACATATTTTGCTTTTTTATTACAATAAAGTCTGTTCCCTATTTATAACCATGTTGATTTACAGTTAAGAAGAACAATTTTAGGTTTTAAATTATCAGTCATTAGATTAAAAAATCTTAGGTATAACACTAAGGCTAGGATTGGTCTGTAGTTAGAGACATTGTTTTTAGCCCAGATTTACGAATCAGAGTGATATAGGGGAATTTTTTTATTAGGCTGAAAATATACCTTCAGTTAACAACTTCTCAAACAAAACTTGCATTACAAATGAAAAGATTAAATTTACATTTAATAAAAAATAGGAGGTACTCCAACAGCATCTCCACTCTTGTTGTTATTATTGAGTTCACTTACTTTCGAAAAATTTTATTGACAAATGGATTTCGAGTCATAAGGTTTCTGGGTGACTGAACACGCAAGTTGAAGTGTGCCGTGTCGTCGGAAACAGAGGGTCTATAGAACATCGCATAACCATTAATAATATACATGCCATCTTCCAACGAAGTGGGTGCCTATTATACAACATTAGGGAGCCCCTTTTCAGACCTTTTTAGAATTGTAATCCTTTCAAAAACGTTTGGGATTTACAACAAAAGATACTTCCATATCGAGTTAGTATTTCCTAAACCCCCTCCTATTGTTATAGAGAGAGATTTCCATTTGCTCCTCAAATACGAAAGTAAAACGGTGTGACAAAGCAGTGTTTTTCGAGTTGCGTTCTTTATGTGCTTCAATTTTTTAAATAACGATTGTTTAAGTTCTGTACTGTACCATGTTGGAAATTTGAACTAAGCTAATTTTTTGGGACATATGACACGATACTCGAGAATAAAAAGCTATAGAAAACTTACAAATTCAGCAAAAGGGAGGTCGTTGCCAGAAATAAATGTGAGATAGCGCTGTTTGTAACCGGGTTTCCCAGACAGACACCCTTCCAGCAATATAGGCAAATAAGGCGTGTAATCTAAAGTAACGCTTCATCAACCCAATTCGCACTTTAACTATCCATCCAACTCTTAAATACGCCGTAATCATTTTCATATATTTCTCGAGATTTTACTAGAAATAACTGGCAAATAACTCTATAACATAGTCAAACCTGCAGAAATTTTTTAACTTTTGACACACTTTGTTTTATATCTCATAACTTTTATGACAGTTTGAAGATGTGACATTACCACCTTTTTCGTATTATACCTATTTTGTATAACCATTTGTATTTTGTATCTCTTTTTCGTGACAAGAAATCGTCCATAAAGGTCATCTTACAACACAGATTATAGTGTATATGCCTTTTATGGCATCAATAATTACATCGTGTAAATAGAGCCAACCACCGGTTTTTCGCCCAGATGTCAAATACACGTAACGTCAACAATAAAGTTGTTTCTCAGAATTAACTTCGATTCTCTTACAAATTTACAACGCTGTTATACAACGAAATCAAGTCATTATGATGTTGTTTAATTGCATTCTTACGAACAAATTTAAAGAGATAGATCCCCGGGGTTCTCAGGCGGTCACCCTTCCAGGAACCCGCGATGTCCCGAGTTGCTTAACCTCCGTGACTCCACGGAGCGTAGCTATGCGATTCGGCTAACGACTATGAACCGTAAATCCGCTGGCCTTCACGTTGAACTGTAAATATCACATTTTTCCCATTCACAAAGGAAAATCTTCACCCTCATTTACAAAGTTATTACCCACCTCAAATATTTAGTTACACGCCCCCAAGGAAAGTGTGACATTTATTGCAAAAATTTAAGTAATAATTATGCTGCGCATTTTCAAACATCACATATTCATCCGCCAACCGCCATAACCAACAATAATAGTACTAATAATAACAATAAAATTCAACAACAATAATAGTAAATAATAATATTTAATAATAATACAATAATTTTAAAATGTCATTCCTGTCTTTCAATCTCATATTTTAGTAAGATGCAAATGTCATCAAACCCTCAATTTTCAAAACTCGGAGGAAAAAGTTTGCCTAACATGTCAACCTACCCTGCATAAAAAAGATGTGCAGTGAGTGTGATGTAATTTTGTTTACGTCAATTCGACCTTGCTAAAAAAACATTCACATTCGTGTGTGTGTGTGTTACGATAGTTTACCAATACGATCTTGCCGAATAGGAAATGAAAAATGCGATCCAAAAGGTAAACTGAAACGGGTATTAAAATAAACATATTTCCATTATGGTAAATGTTAATACTTTTCTATCGAATGTTTTATTCTCTCCATGTTGTGACAAATATTTTGTCTTCACAGAGTGGGCGATCACTGGCCAAAACGGGTAGTAGCGGCAAGAAGAGTGTCCCTTCGTCACCGGTGTCAAGCCCAGATATTCAGACCCATCGAGCTCCGAGGTACGTAGCAGTAGTTTTGGATATTATTACGAGGGTGATGTTTCAAAACGAAAAATGCATTATGAGCGGCGGCGATGGTGTACCGGTTAGCGTAGTTTTTCAGTGTACAAAATTTTGATTTTTGTAATGTTATTTACTAAACATTCAAACAGTTACAAAATTTTTCCATCCATTGTATAAGACGCAGCCTGTTTTTTAACGAGTTACGCTCTCAGAAATTTATGCATTCCTTTTAATGTAAAGTATAGGAAAGTAATTTTCATGTACGTAAATTAATTTACTGTACACGTACAGTAACTTTAATGTACGTGTACATTAACTTTAATGTACGTGTACATTAACTTTAATGTACGCAAGTAATTTAAGTTAACAGACTATTATTAGTGTACGCGTACACTACTTAATGTACACGTACACTAACTTTAATGTACGCATACACTAACTTTAATGTACGCGTACACTAACTTTAATGTACGTGTACATTAACTTTAATGTACGTGTACATTAACTTTAATGTACGTGTACATTAACTTTAATGTACGTGTACATTAACTTTAATGTACGTGTACATTAACTTTAATGTACGCAAGTAATTTAAGTTAACAGACTTACACTTAATCTACATTGATTTTAATTAAAATGAATTTTTAATGTAAACATACATTAATATCTCTTTAATGTACAGAGTACATTAAAATTCATGTAGTGGTACATTAAATTTTCTCTGAGAGTGTACAAAAGTGCGTTTTATAGACCGACAAATCCCTTAACTGTTTTCGTGGCCGTTGCAGGCCGACGCTGTCCGAGAGCGACGACTCGTCGCTGAACAGCGTGGAGCTGGACGGGGCCGGCGCGTACGGGGACAGCGACACGGGGCTGGAGAGCATGAGCTCGGCGGAGACGCCGCACAAGGCGTGCTCGCTGTGCCTGGAGGGCGAGGCGGCGGCGGCGGCGGGCGGCCCGGGGGCGGCGGGCGGCCAGGGCGGGCCCGCGGGCGGCGGCGGCGGCGTGGCCGGCCAGCGCCAGGTGGAGCAGCTGCGCCAGGAGGTCACGAGGCTCAAGTGCGACAAGCTGGACTTGCTACGGCAAAACGTGGTGAGGACTTTTGGGTGGCTGCGCGTTGGCACACCTTCGCACACACACACACACGCGCGAAAAACAAACAAACAAACAAAAAAACAATATATATATATATATATATATATATATATATATATATATATATATATAATGTTTTATTAAATTATTTTTTCCGAAAAATTATGCGAAAAGTACCAAAATTTTCGAATAATTGTACATGACCTTCTTTCAAAATATATCTTTAAGGAACGGATTTTGTTAAGAGAAAAATATCGTTATCTTCGTAATTGTAGGTATAGGAAGATGCCGAAATTAGAATTGAATTTTTGTAATTCTCGAAAAATCAGGGTTTCAATGCACACCTTCCTGACACGCGCGAAAAAAATTAGTATAATAATTTTATATAGAAATAATTTATGTATTATGTTTTATTAAATTATTTTTTCCGAAAAATTAAGCGAAAAGTACCAAAATTTTCGAATAATTGTACATGACCTTCTTTCAAAATATATCTTTAAGGAACGGATTTTGTTAAGAGAAAAATATCGTTATCTTCGTAATTGTAGGTATAGGAAGATGCCGAAATTAGAATTGAATTTTTGTAATTCTCGAAAAATCAGGGTTTCAACGAACGTGAGACCTGCATTATTCTCTTAAACGTCCTTCACACTATCCAACAAAATTTAATCAAATCGATGGAGTCAACTTTTTAGCATTTCGAAGGGGCTTTGTTGAAAGTTCGCTACCAGGGCCCTGTAATAAGAGTCTTTCTGCCGAAAATCCGCCTCTTTTTTTTTTTGTCTTAATTTTTTTCGCTATATTACATAACGTTATCTCCACTCTGTAGAGGGAAAGTAAAAACTGTTAGCGTCACACAACCCGGCGTCGTTAGTCAAATTCAGTAACTACACTCCTTGAAGTAACACCACAGATTCCTGGATGGGTGACCGTCTGGAAACACGTTACTTACGGCGCCGAGCCCCTGGCCGAAAAGTTAAAAAAAAAAGAAAAAATGTCTGACAGCGATGTGACGAGAGTTGACAAAGAAAAGGAAATCCAGGTACGCTCGATGCTCAAAAGCAAGGACGTGACGCGAGTATGTAACAATTAAAAAGAAGTTAATATTAAAATTCAAAGAGTTTGGTGTCTACAGCGTGCGACTTTCTGGAGAACATGGAAGACGGAGTAAAATCAGGGCGATTCCAGTTACCTTCTGATTACGAGCGGAGCGTGATGTTCACTTGTTCTAAGCACCCCTCCAAAATTCAGAACACTAATAACGTAAGCAGTTCGTGTACATTAATTCAAACGAAGTTTAATTAGAGTATATTTGAACGTTACTTACATAATTTTATCCATAGTCTGTGTCACATGGTTTTGAGTTTGATTTCCAATAAAAATCGAAATAAATTTCGAAAATCTTCACTAGCCTAGTATTTATTTCAATAATCTATGATTTCCCCTCTCTTAAATCCATAGAGATTCTCAACTACTTGTGAAAGATGATATGTTGGCACCAGCAAAACAGCAGTGACACACAATAATGTAGGCCCTATCTCCCGAGATGTTTCAAACACATTACACCACATCACACACGCACACACCAAACACACATATACACACACATGCACACACACATGTATTCACAGCGATGCTTGCAAAATAACTACCTGGAAAAGCTTTGCACACACTGTGTAAGTGAAGATGGAGATAAAGCAGAACTTTCTTCCAGAACGGCCAACTTTACTCTCAAGACACATCAAATGCTCATTTTGAATCAACAAACCCAACATCAAATAACAATAAATTCCCCCAGACATCATGATTAATGCCGTCAAGAATTGACTGAACTTGTCATGCGAAATTCATAAAATTGCTGGAGCTAGTTTCAGATTAAGATGGAAGAGTTCCATGAATCGTTTGTGAACCACAACACACGAGCAGAATACCCTTAATACTCCTATTTGTTTTATCATTTTCCTACACAAAAAGTGGTGCTTAATCAAAACTAGAAATTCATTGTTCTCCACTTTCATGATGCAGTACAAACCATTTTCAGACACTAAACATTGATTAAAGAAGAAGACTACAATACCCTGCATATATTCACAAACAAATTGTACGACTTCTGTGCATACAATCAACTTGCTATTTGACTGGAAACTATTGTCATAATAATGGATACATCAATCCACCCTTCATTCTTTCATCCGAGTTGTCTTTACGTACTCCTACTACTGATCTTGGGCTGTTATACCCAAGTTTGCAGGCTCAAACCTGATTGAACCAGATTGTAGATTTTAAGGACGGAAAGAAAAAAGAAAAAAGAAAAAATAACCACTTTTGAAGGGAAAGTAAAGCCAGCTCTTCCATGTTGTAGATTTACTGCACGTAAAAGATCCTCAAAACCAAAAGCAGCCTCTGAGCTAAATTAAAATCGCATGTTTTGTCATCCGAGTGATACCTTCTTTCTCCGCTAGATGGTGAAAGGAGCTTAGTGAAAATTGCATGGTCTAAGGAATGGGTCTGATGTCCCAAGTCTCATCATGTAAAATAAGGCATAATTTATTGATACTCTGTGAATGTGTTAAAGATTTTCGTTTGGTAAATGTCAGTTATATCTTACGAATTTGCTTTGTTTTTTTTCTTTCTCAGACTTGCCAGCGTGATATAAAGCGTCTACGTGAGAAAGAATTGCAATTGCAGTCAGATCTGGCAGCTGCCTCCAAAGAGATCCTGCGCCTCCGCGATCTTCTGAAAGATTACGGGAGCCCAACCGGCAGCGGGGAAGGTTCTCCAGTGTAGCCAGGAGGCACATGACAGATATCATCCACTTATGGGCAGTTGTCCAGAATACTCTTTAACACATCCTAGATTTCAGGTTTGTCTTTTTGTTGGTATGAAGGCACACATGGTGAACATCTCCCATATGAAATGTGATTTGCATTTCACCCATTGATTTCTAAATTATGAACATAATCTGTGTTTGATGGATACTGCACCATGTCCGTAAGACATACAACATGAAATTTTTAAAAAATGGAAAAAAATGTCTTATTGTGTGTATAATCTCTTGATGTCTCAGCAAAAGAGAGATAAGATATACTGTTATGTGACATATATGTGTACGGTATACTCTTGATTATTCAGATCGAACTTTTCCAAGCACAGTACTAAATGTTCTCTAATATATTCTATTTTTTTATTCATTTGCTTTATTTTTTATGTTTTCACTTTGCTTGAGAACAGAAAAACAAAAATAAGAAGCTAAACTTTCTTCTTTCTAGAAATACTTTTTAAATATTCAGTACAAAGTCTTTTAAGTAATCTTCATAGATTAACTCACCTTTGTTTTGGATGACCAAGAGTTTACTGCCAAATGAGTGTGTAGAAATAAATAGCTGATATCTTTGTGTGCCTTTTGCTTAAAAAGTAGACCTCAATGCTAGGATTTCAAGTCAGTGTTAAGGGTCAATTCACACTCTGCAGCAGCGAACATCTCTTTTAGACAAAAATACCTCATTATTTTGTGTTTCAATGAATATTTCGAGGAAGAGTGTACTAGTGGATGCTCACTACTCTACTAAGGCAAATGATAAGCTGTTTTTCAAGTTAAGTCGATATTTAGTATTAAGGATCAGTTGAATGTTTGATCTTTTGTTGACAGATTGATTGACTTAGTGTGATTGGAAATTGCACCTAAGTGATTTATGACCTGTAATATTACTGAAATATGTGAATGCTGTAGTAATTGTGTGAATTGTCTCTTTAGTTGTCTCTTAAAAGCTTATCTGAGAATGACTGTCAACTGTCGTCCTCCTTCTTCAGAAGAATGAAGTATTGTTTGTAAGAAGAAACAGGGTTTCTTGCTTCAGGATGTTTATGAAAAAAAAAAAAGGACCTGATAAGAATGCCCTATTGATTGTCTCTCTGTACCTGGCTATTTTTCACACTTTGCTGAGGGCAACCATATGTCTGCACTATTTTAGAAGATGGAGGAAAATGTGTATCTTTGTGGTTAAGTCTATTGCTACTGTTCACACGAAAATGTATCTGAGCATTTCAATGTGTACAAAAAGAAAGTGTGTTTTGTTTTAAAAGTAGGAATCCATGGTGGATTTTGCAATTCAAGTGCAAACACATTTTCTCCACTGTGGTTTTTAACCTTACTGTGTAACAAAAGTATAAAATTAATATTTTAATAATGCATAGCTATTTATTTATCTCTGTTTATATGATATTGAAAAAGTAAGAGTTATACAGGACTTTGTTACTTATTTTCTATTTGCATCTACTGAGTTTTGAGTGACTTATTTTAACAGTTGTAAAGATCATAATTTCTGTGTTGCTTGCCAATTGCAAAGTCTTCATGTTTTGTACCAGCACTCTGGCCAGTGATGTTAGATTGAATTTTGCCACAAAAGAAACCACAAACAAATCGTACCAAAGCTAACATTCCTTAAGTCAGCACAGCGAAGTCTTATTTGTGTACATATAATTAGAATTAGATTCAGAAAGGGAGCCAAAGCAGAATGAAGTTGTTAGAGAGAGTTGTGATGAAGAGCTTGTTTCATACAGAATGTACCAAAAAGTTTGTGAAAATTATATAGAGAATATAATTATTTTGAGAAATGTAATACTGCATTATAATTGTAGTCTTGTTAGTTTATAAGAGAAAAGCTATCTTTCTGTGACAAAATGTGAAAATGTGATTAAGTAAATAATGATTATCAGATGGCTTAGCTTCCTTGTAAATTGCACATGTATATATAAAGATTAAATTATATAGTTTCTGACTTTTCTTTTCCTGCACCATTGCTTAATGTTAACTCAACACAAAATTTGTCTTAAAATCCAATCAGTACCAACATGGATATTATCTTTCTGTCTGAATCCATTATTTCCTAAATTTATTTCGCTGCATATCGAGCAACTTAATCATTGCATCTGTTCGCCCAAGAATTCAGCCATAATGTTTGTAATGAATGAGTTTTGAATACCTGGGGTATCCTTAAGAGGTATCATACCCCTTCCCCACTGTAACACACTGGTAATATGAGCTAGAACCTCCCTCAAATAATTATGACACACTTGCACCTCCACCCGTGTTTATATAAATTAAATTATATGAAAGTGATAACAATTAAAGAAAGTTTGGGGAGAATGTTTACAGGAAGGATGTGAAGGGGAAAAAGTGTCTGTCAAGCCATGCAGACACAGTCACGGATGATGCATAATGAGGGTTCTCCAGTACCAAATTAATTAGAATCTAGAGTATACTAGAAATCTGTTTTGAATATTTTCTTTGTCTCTAACAGACTCAATTTAAATCCTATTGATGAAAAATAATATCCATTTATTACAATTT
Organism: Teleogryllus oceanicus; assembly: GCA_964035755.1. Classification (NCBI taxonomy): domain Eukaryota; kingdom Metazoa; phylum Arthropoda; class Insecta; order Orthoptera; family Gryllidae; genus Teleogryllus; species Teleogryllus oceanicus. Next base: position 108,550,492 of record CAXIVR010000010.1, read on the forward strand.
ATACATCCTTTTTAATTTAATTAAAAATAATATTAATGTTTTGTTGTCTTAGTATAAGACTGATTAAAAGAAATAACATCTACAAAAATTGAAATGAAAAAACAATAATAATAATATAAATTATAATTATTATTATTTTTTTTATATATTAATATTGGTATATTAACATTGACACTAATAGCCCAGTCAAATTAGATAAATTGAGTGAAAGAAATCCCAGAGTATTGAAATTTGGCATGATTGGTACCTTACTCACATTGTACTAAAAATTCTGAAGGGTGGGGCGGGGGGAAGCATGGCGTGGTTTTATAATTGTTTAACAGTAACATCCCCTTCCCCTATGTAATGCAGTGTAATGTTGCCTCCATCCTGCCTGCCTCCCTTTGGCATTTGTAATTTACAGACGACTCCCAAGGTCATTGTTGTAGCTATTAGGGAGTATCTGCTTGTAACTTTTATTGCCCAAATGTTATGTTTTTAAATTATACTACAAGACCACCCTAGTAAAACCATTGTTTGAAGCTGCATATTATTATAATATGCCCTGTCAAATATCGTGCAACCCCCATTTGCTTTACACCAGTCTCTCACAAGAACAGTTTTAGAAGAAGACTCAAACCATCTCAAGTCATCTGAGGCAAGCTACATAACAGACATAACTAGCATGTTAAATTTTTGAAAATTCCACTAATCAATTATCACATAAGGCACTCTTATTAACAAAGAGACAACTTTGAATTACCTAACTGTGTTATTATTTAGTTATTTCCCTAATAATATTAATTGTGTAGCAAATGAAAATGAGAAATCATGCTTACTCTGACACGCTTTATGTTAATTACTTCAATTCAATAGGAGTGGCACTAATAGCCCAGTCAAATTAGACAAATCGAGTGAAAAAATCCCCGAGTTTTGAAATTTGACATGATTATTCATTGGTACCTTCTGCACCTTGTACTACTAAAAATTCTGAAGTGTGAGGGGAGGGTATGGAGGTGGTTTTATAGGTTGTTGCATTTATCTACATAACTATCAATCTCACTGAAAATTATGCTCTATACGAAATTAAAGTAGAACAAATTTCCTGCATAAAAGTTCCTATAAGGTTTCATTGAAGAATGAACCCTTTTAAAGTTATAGACTTTAAAATTCTTGTTTTCATTCATGCCTAGGTCCTATTTTAGTTATTTCTCTAATAATATTAAATTTTGTTCACTGAAAGTTAGCACAGAAGTAATTTTTTTGTTCAACTTTTATCAATAATCATGTTTTGTGTGTGCATATTTTGCCCCCAAAACACGAAAATTTTACATCTTACCAAATCGTATTTTGTAATGTAGACTTGCGAGTATTCGAAGCTATTGGGTCCAAGACTATCTCGGGTACGTATACCAGTTTATTTGATAAGGATGTCCAAATCTTTTGCTAATGATTGTGTTCACTGTCAACATATAAATATTTTATATAAAACAATATAAATGGAAGGAATATAAAGGAATTGAAAGGAACATCTAAAACCGAGTGTCAATAACAAATGGCATGCTTGTGTTTGACAAGGGGATCAAATGATTATGGAATTGGGGAAAGCCTCCGATATTCCTAACTCACTAAGAAGAGCTGTTACTTTATCCCATTGAGTGTTTCCTTAATAAAATTTTATTTTTTTAAGAAAATATTTCATTAAGGAATATTAATGAAATATATGATGCTACAAAAACACATACTTTCTTGCATGAATTTTAACGGTCATGCAATATTATAACAGTACATGAACCTGAATATGAAGTTATTGACGGTCATTTTAAAATTTATTTGGATAATATTTGTTATGAATTAATTGTTCATAATTTTACTTTCCAATGGATGCTAGAAGTTCGTGAATATATTATTAGATTGGGCCAATTCTAGACCCGCAATGTTCAAAATTATATTCCTACAAGATCACCACTATTTTGTTCGTTGCGAATGGAAATTAACTTTAAGTGTGTTTCCAAAAGTAGCATGACAAAATTTACATCACAAAATCAGAATCGATTTTGCAATTATTGAAGAACAATGGAACCTGGTCAAATGGCCACCTCGATTAAGTGATGGCCTCTAACGTCTAGTTTTTCGTGGGCCTGATTCATCATAAAACACATTTCAATTTCCCACTTTTCAGCGGCCACCTGACTGCATTCAGGCACATTTTGTAGAATTACCTTTATCATGCGGTCACCTCAATCGATTTTTAAATGTATTATAACAAAAGGGAAGACAGTGGTGGAGATCGATGCATGATGGAAAGATATAGACACACCAATGTCTACGCAGCACCACCTTACGTCACGAACCAGGTGATCACAGCACGAGCACTTCTAATTGCAAATTACACTGATAATTTTGGCAATTGGCTGCATTTAAAATTCCCGCTAATATTTTACGCAAATTGGTGCCTGAAATTCATTGGCTGAAGTCGGATTGATTCGCAAAAGCTCACTCAAGTTTTGCCATCATGCATCGGTGTAAATAATGCATCGAAAAACATTAATGCGGTTAAACGTGCTGGTTGCAAAAAAGAACGTTCATTCATGTAACCTCGCTCTTTATTTTTGACAGCTAGTGTTGCCAAACCACGGGGAACGTGTGAGGGGCAAGATCAGCGATAAACACGCAGAAATGATTTGGTTTCATTTCTGGAACGTTGGCTAACTTGTCTTGGAGCCGTGGAACAACATATTGTATTGTCATTCCGCCAAATGAGAAAGTTCAATGAAAAATATTTTGTTCCAGTGATAGAATAGTGTGGGGATATTCTGAAACTATGTTCAAGGTAACTACTAAAAGTATTTATTTTTAAATACTGTGTTCAGTTAACATTTGGAGAATTCACTATACAAATGAGAAGTTCAGCTGACAGGAATTGGCGGGCTTTTTGTCTGCTTCTTGTTCGCTTGAGCTTTGTGACATGGATTATAAATGGAAGAAAACGAATAATCGCAGTTATGAAAAGAAATGATATTGTTGTTGCAAGATCCGATTTTGTGATGGAATATTTGAAACTGAAGAAAGAAGGTATGTCATTTGTGTTTTTGGATAAGACGATTATATTTGAAAGACAGGCAAAAGAAAATTACTAAATTCTTTATGGTTGAAAGATATGGAATGTAACGAACAAGTGAATGAACAAGGCATGGTTTGTATTACTGAAATCTGTTATTTGTAAAATTGGAGTTAAATCACCATGGATAATGACTTGCTTGTATCATGAATTCTGGTTGTCCACTTTGAAGCACCTTTATTGTGGTTTAATATTGTTTTATTTTTTAATATAATTTTAAATAATGTTTTTAACAATCTATCTTTTAGTTACGTGGTTTTCTTGAAGATGCAGAATTATTCTTTTCCTCAAAGGCAAAAGAAGTATACGGGTATTTTTAAGGAACTATGACATAGAAGTTTTTAAAAGTGAATTAAAGATTTGTACCTCGATTGTAAGAAACATCCGTTTATATAGCTGTTCATTCTGTGCTGGTGAGTGAAATTTTTCAACAATGGTTCTTTTAGGAGTGGGAAAAGTTTTGCTGAATTAAATCACAGAATAACACGGTTGTATTTTTGCATGATTTTGATATAATGTAATTGTCAATATTCTTACTATTTGAGAAATCATAGTAGTTGATGAGGTGAAGATGAAATAATTTTATCAGAGTTATCATGGTATTATCACTTTTGATCACAAAGCACCAACAAGAAAATGAAAGGAAGCATTAGGACAGATGACCATGTAAAAGAATATTAAAATATTGCCTTGAGATATTTTGCAGAAATGTTACTAATATAACATACTCATTTATTCCCAACACTACTATATTTGAGATAATTATGTGGCTCATACTGAGAAGAATATAGAAGAAGAGAGTAGAGTAGAAGTAAGAAAGAATGCTTTTGAGGTTGCAGTAATAATAAGTATTCATCATGACTTTGATGATGACAACTCAATGTTCCCATTCCAAGACACTCAGATGTTTCTAATTAATAGGAAAGGTTGTCCATGAAATTGGGTTGAAAAATATTTGCAAACTTTTATTCTCCTTGAATACAGGGTTGCAAGTTGCAAACTTATATAGTATTATTCCTACAAGGGCTTGTGAGTGGTTGTATTCCAGGTGAAATAGTAAATTGATTCACTATTTGCACATTTAACACATTGTTCTTGAGCTGATCTTGGCTTATTGAAATGTATTTTTTACTGCTACTATTATTATTATTATTTGTACTTTATAGGTTTCTCGACATCTTCTAAATGCTATCAATATTGGTAAAAATTCTTTAATACTCTTACATCAGAATTTAAATTTCAATAAACATTTATGAAATGAAATGTCTGCTCATCTATATACTTCATATGTTTAACATAAATAATAAAGCAACTTCTCTTCCAGTATCCAGATAAATTCTACCAAATGGATTTCAAATAATGACTAGTAATTGAAATGATGAATTCGTTGTAAATATATGGAGTTAAGAAAGGAATGTAATGTGGATCATTAGAAATAGAAAAAACTACTAAAAATTAAGTTTGTGTTTTTTTGGTTAAGAGGAAGGCTGTGGTCCAGATAATGTTAAACAAATATTTTTATCTTTATCTTCTTTGCCATGTGTTCATGTGTATTAGTTGTACTGAATGTACTCCCAGTTCTCTCTGAAAATAAATATTATTATTTAGTTGAAGACATTAGAAAGCATGTGATTCTTTAATGGTTTGTTGGTGATGGGAGTTATAGTAAATCATGTATAGGAAATATAGTCATTACTGGATTTTATGTCTATAATATCAAAAATTTAATTTTTTTGCTATAGAACATGTAGGAATGTTTTCTATTATTTTTTTGCACGATAAGTAGTCTTTGATTTTAGTCTTTCAACAATTTTTGAATCCTTTGTAATGCTTGCATGTTCAAATATTTTAATTTTTTTCCAAGCTCATGTTAATTTCTTTTGCATTCTTTTTATTAATTATTAGAAATAATTGCAAGGAAGAACTTTTCCAATTATGTGATGTTAATATTCAATGTGTGTGACTGTGGGATGAAAATATATTCTGACAATATATACTCATCTATATCAGAAATTAACTTCAGTTAATAAAAAAATATTCTTCCTTTTAATAAAAAAAGAATTAGAAATATATATATTTAATTAAAAGAAAAGTTTAATCTTTTTTATCATATTAATTACTCATGTAAGACTTCTTAATACAATATGGGATTATTAAAAATTATCAAATTAGACTGTTAGATCAAGTTTGATAAATAATCAAATGTTGAAATGTTACAATACAAATACTATTGTTCATTTGTAAAATTTCCCATGTATAATTTTCACTTCAAAATATAACATTTTACTCCTCATCCTTACAAATGTGACAGTTTGGGTTTGGAGCTAGTTGTAGTTGGCCATGGATTTTTAGGACATTGTAAAAGTATTTAGGAAAGAGATTTCGATATTTTGAAGTTTGACTTTAAATAATCAAAGTGCATGAAATTTAGTAAATTTTGAAGATGTTCGGTGGAGCAGGTGTGTCCTTTGAAGAAATCACATCACAAATGAAGGGAATAATTCTTTCACTTATATGGTTGCTTTTATACCTTTTCACCCTTGTTCAAAATGACTATTATTTACAGGTAATAATGTTATTGAAGGTATGAAACCTTTCAGTTTTCATTTCTTAAGTCTAACATATTTATAATGAAAATAAAAATGCATTCATCTTTCGTATATTTGAATTTATTATTTAGCATCCTATAATATCCTTTTCATAACAAGTGCGTCCAAATAATTTACAGAACTTTTTTACCCAAGATGTACTATCTACATTTTAAGAACTGACTGGTGGTTTCCATATTTAAGAAATTTAGTTTGAAATTATATTGGAAATTCTATTAACTATGAGTATTTTGCCAATCAATACTTGGAGAATGTTTTCTAACTTTAATGTTTTTTCCACAGAAACATTTGGACATAGTGTGAATATTTTCCAAGGTTGTGTAATCAGAAGAAACCAAAATTATGAAAATAAAATATCAAATAGCAATTAATGGTAGTTTATTTATTTATTTTACGTCAAAAAACAGTTAAAACTGCGTATGACGTGCTATGGGGAGAAGTGAATTTCGTGCACATTTTCAAAATTCTGTTCCAAATGGTAAATAATTCTAAATTGCAAATGGTAAATAATGAATTAAGTATCACTGTTAAAATTAATGTTACTTTCCTTGTGATGCTCAGTATAGTCTCTAATTGTATAGAAACAGTTATTTTTGACAAAAAACACTGATTCGTAAATCAACAGACAAGGTAATGATAAAAATCCTAGATTAATGAAGAGTGGCTTACAAGTATCGCATGGGTGGGATTTGGTTATTATTCGTACAATTCGTTTTTGTAATCTAAAAGTCTGAGAGCTATAAGATGTAATTCCCCAGAATATTATGCCATATCTCAGGCGGGAATTCGCGAAATATACACAACCAGCAGTATGAAGGCTGACTGAATTTGCAAGAATTCTGATCGCGTAGCATAATGAATTTAATTTTGTGTTCAGTTCATTTAAATGGACGTTCCATTTAAGGTTTGACTGAATTGAGAGACCTAAAAATTTTGTTGCCTTAATATCAGTCAATGGTACACTGTTCATTTTCAATGGAGCACATAATTGTTTATTTGAAATGGAAAACTGCATTAAAACCGTTTTCTTTTCGTTTACTATTAATTTATTTCGGAACCAACTTGAAACATATGATCTTGTACTATTTACAGTTTCTTTATTGCAAAGGATGTTCGTATCATCCGCAAAGAGAACCGTTCTTCCGTTTCGAATCGTCGAGGGCATATCGTTTACGTAAAGTAGGAACAGAATAGGCCCTAAAATCGATCCTTGAGGAACTCCACGTGCAGTGGGCAAAGATTCGGAAAGGTTGCGTACGTAATGTTCCATCAATCCAGTAAGGTATTTCCACTCTCTGAGATCGTTGTTTAAGGTACGAACATAACCAATCTAGAGCAATACCATGGATTCCATATGAAGGTAATTTTCAAAGTAAAATGTCATGATCAATGACGTCAAAAGATTTTGAGAGATCTAAAAATAATCAATTAAAAAATCCATAAAAATATTTTTTTCTCAAAATTTAAGTAGTATATGACTAGTAGGGATCACAGAATTTTACACACAATGTGCACACAATTCACTTTTCCCCATAGCAAGTCATACACGGTTTTTGACGTAAAATAAATAAATAAAAAAATAAATCAATCCAATAGGTGCCTCGTTTTGATCCAATGATGAGGCGACATCTTTAAGAAAAGAAAATATGGCTGTTTCCGTTGATTTTGATTTTCTAAATCCATGCTGGCAATCTGAAAGCGCGTCGTGTTTACTGAGAAAGGTTTCCATTCGTACGTAAAAAAGTCTCTAATATTTTTGAAAAAACTGTTAGAAGAGAAATGGACCAATAATTTTGAATTTCATTTTTGTTGCCTTTTTTGAAGAGCGGCTGAATTTTAGCTGTTTTGAAAATATCTGGAAACGTTCCAGTGCATAAGGATGCATTAAATATGTGAGTTTACGGGTGTATAATGGCATACGCACAGGTCTTTAACAAAAAATCCGGGAATTCGTCTAAACCGGACGAACATTTATTTTTTAGTTTACCGATTATTTTGAGAATTTCATAGGAAAAAGTTTCGGAAACGAACATCGCGTCTAATTTTTTTTTCATGTTAAAAGTTCATATTCATGTTAAACGTTAAAATTTCAAGTTTCATGTTAAAAGTTCAAGTCGCGTTAAAAGTTAAAATTTCAAGTTTCGTGTTAAAAATGAGTGATGCGAGTTCTGTCACTATTAGAATAACGCCTCCGTGTATTTTGTGCTACGCAGTTGGGCTATAATACAAGCAGGCATACACCACCGTTAAATTTAAAATAGTACCGTTGAGAAAAAATGAAGGCGTTGCTACCCCATGGTAGAGACGTCAAAAGAGAGAAGTTTCGTATGTACGTATGTGTCTAGGCTAAATGTACCGACACTAGTTCAATTTGTCGCCACCACGTGGCAGCACCAAAATAAGCCGTTTGACCCCCACGTAACTTTGTGCGCCTAGCGTTCGTCCATTGTCATCGTTGGAGGTCTCTCGTGGCTTGCTTATATGTTTCATTTAGAATGTCTCCGTCTATTGAAGACACAAAATTCGCAAAAGAGTATTTGAGATAAGAAAAACTCGTGAATTTAATTGATCCATCCATGACAATGGGCTCTGACAGAAAAAATAGTTACAATATACTTGGGCAGTATAAAGTATTGCTAATTCATGATAAATTCATAACAAGAGATGTACTAAGACTTCGACAATCTTATATATTTGGAAATGCCATTGTAACAGATAATCCTTTTACTGAAGTTTTAGCAGTTGTCTTTCCTTCATATTCCATTAACATCTTTACTTTCTCGCTACCGCTCACGCAATATAGAGAAAGTATTGTAATGTTGCGGGAAAAAGACGAATGTTCGACAAAAAATACTTATTGTTGGGCCCTGGTAAAGGAAAAGTCCAAAAACCTTGTTCCTATACGTAATAAATTACTTCCTGTAATATATTGTGTAATCAGAATCCGACGTCTGTCCGTGTGTGAACAACGCTTGCAGCTAAACCGTAAGCAGGATTTACATCAAAATAGATATTCCCAATCGATCTGGCTGATATCGCGGCCTTTTGAATTTGAAACCGATATTTTAATGTTTGGGTGTACTTTACATGAAGCTCTTGAGACGTTTTCAACATTTTTTAAAATTAAATGTTGATCTCGGATAGCGTAAAGGACGTTTAAGAGAATGGTGTAGGACTCATTTTCGTTATTTCAAATCCCTGTTGTTGTTTTTCCCGAAAATTGCAAAAATTCTAATTTTTTTAGCCTCTTCTTAGAACAACAGTTATGAAGACATTTTTTCTTAATAAAATGTGTTCATCAGAAACATCTTCAAATAAGGCTATTTTCAATTTGTCGAAAATATGAGAATGTTTTGCGTCAAACTTACGGAATGTTTTAAGTGTAAACAATTATTTTCCTAGAAACAGCTTCAATTTTTTTCACGTACGTAACAAAGAACGATAAAGAAAATGGTGTTCGTTCTATGTCCGCTCACTCTCTGCATGTTCGCAAATTGGAAAAAATCGATATGGTACATTCGAATTTGCTGAGCTTCGTTTGAGGCGGTGAGACATTGCTCTCTGATTAAATTGCAAGCAAATATATTTCAAACACACAAAAGTTATTTACGTAAAAAGGAAATCATAAATAGCGTATAATAATAACCGTAAACTTATTTTTATTCGAGAGCATTAGTAGCATTAGAAACTTTTGTAATATTTCCCAGAGATTTACTCATTTATTCGAATGTATATAATGTGAAAGAACAAGTCAGAAGTGAGTAATTAGTTAACTGCCTTATGCACAAATTTGTTTACAATAGTATTCGATCATTTACTGTATCTTATTATTTTAACTTTTTCAAAAAACAAATGTAAGATGGATCAGTTTTTGAAGGCGAGTTGGCAGTAAAAATGAAACGTTTTAGCGGGCTTTGTTGCTACCGACAAAGACAAACAAGCGATAATGACTTCGTTTGACCCATTGTTATTCCGCATTTTCAAAATTGTTCGAATTAGTTCCATTGTTACCGGTCGTAATTATTGTATGATGTTGATAATATTCTTATGAAAGGACATACATTGAAGGAAGATAATGAATCTAACAACTAACAAACACTCTTCTTTACGCAAGAAATTTTGAGCGCTGATTATGGAATTCAAAGATTCAAATCTCATTTCAATTGAATCCAAGCAGGCTTGTGTGAAATAATTCTTGTTTTTGTGTATTACGTATGCAAAGACTTACAGTTAAATTTACTCATGTTTGTTTCATTTGTAAAAGTTAGAAATTACTACTGTTCCTGGCTATCGAAATAAACGCAGCGACTGAATTCGACCTAGCTGAAAAGCTAGTGTCGAAAATCCTGCCGCCGTCGGGGCTCGAACCTAGGACCTCCCGGTCAGAGGCGCGAGGTCAATGAAATAGAGTGACCCAATCTTTGCTGATTATGTAATTGCTTTATACGTGGTGATATGAGCTAGTGTCGCAATGATTTCCTTCACACCACCCGATGTATTATTCACTTTTATTACATGATTTATTGCTGATATTATTGTTTTCGTTGACAATTTTACGTCCTGAAATGTACAATCGAATGTCGACATTAATGCCGGTATACTTTCATATGTTTGGTTTTATTGTCGTTGACCTTTAACCAGTTTTTTTTTCTCCTGAAAACTTAAGTGTTACCAGTTTCGTAACTTTATTTGCATTTGTGTTTTACTATTACAGTAATAACAATCAAATGCCATGTAATTGCCTTGAAATACCATACCAAAAGCTTTTCGAAGACACAAAAACTTTTGGATCTTAAGATTTGGTCAGGGAAGTTGTAGAATAAAAGTTATTCAATTGAGACTACTTTTCACAATTTATAATTCTGTCTTGAGGGCATTTCATTGCAAACTAGTGGTGATATACAGCGCATACTTTTTCACATTTCTAAATTTGCAATTTACGAAAATGTAGAAAGTTCAACGAAAATTAGATTTGCTCCATTCTTTTGTTCCTTCTGTTCCTTGTTCTATCCGTGGAAACAATATGTAGAAAATATTTGGAGCGGTTTTCGATCAATTGTTTTTATAAATTGCATAAATTTCAAGCACAAATTATGCAAAAATTACTAGTTTTTTTTCAAAAAAGTGTACGTGACTTTTTTAAAGAGTTATTTGTTTAGAACAGATTTTGTTTCAGGCAAAAATTACAAAATTATTTCAACACCTAACTTTAAAGAACATATTTCAATAAAGAAAATGTATCTTTAGTATTGTAGTTGCAGGGAAACGCCGAAATTAATTTGAACGGAATCTACCATTTTTTCTTTTATTAAAGATGTTGCTTCATCAATAGACCAAAATGAAGAACCCATTGGGATATTTTTAGATCTTTCGAAAGCTTTTGACGTTATTAACCATGACATCTTGCTCTCAAAATTACCTTCTTTTGGAATTCGTGGTATTGCCCTAGATTGGGTTACCTTGTACCTTAAACATCGATCTCAAAGAGTAGAAATACCGTACTGGCACGAAAGGACATTATTTACTTATCTCTCCAATTCTTTGCCAATTGAACATGGGGTCCCACAAGGTTCGATCTGAGGACCTATCCTCTTTCTGTTGTACGTAAACGATATGCCCTCATCTATTAAAAATGGTTGAACAGTTCTGTATGCCGACGACACGAATGTTCTTAGCCAAAAAGAAACAATAAATAGTACAATTTCAGAAGTTTCCAATTGGTTTTGTAATAACAAATTAATAGTTAACGAAGGAAAACTCAATGCAATTTTGTGTTTCAGATCAGCAATCGTATGCTCCATTGAAAATGAACAATATGCAATTAGCTGATGTTAAGGTAACAAAATTTCTAGGTCTCTCAGTTCAGTCAAACCTCAAATGGAATGTACATATAACATAATCAAACACTAAATTAAGCTCATTGTATTACGTATTCAGAACTCTTTCAAATTCTGTCAGCCTTCATGCAGCACGTATCGTGTATTTTGCAAATGTACATTCCCGCCTGAGATATGGCATAATATTCTGGGGAAGCTCATCCTTTAGTCCCCAGACCTTTAGATTGCAAAAGAGAATTATCCGAATAATGAAGAAATCCCATCCACGTGATCCGTGCAAGCCTCTTTTCATTGAGCTTGGAATCTTACCATTGCCATGCCTATTTATTTATGAGTCTGTAGTATTTGTCAAAACTGACGTACTTGACGGTGGGAACATATTTTCACGTAATACGGATATTTATAGATAAAATTGGTTTACTTAAAACAATGATATGAAAGTGTAATGAATTAGTTTTAGAACATTTGTATGGTATAATTGTTAAAAAAGACTTAATATGCCTGTAACAAGTAATGTACTTCAGATTCCTGGTAAATGACCCCCATCTCGATGGGGTTTTTGTCCAGTTTCCCTGATCTAATGAGCAAATGCTGAGATGGTCCCTTGATTTGCTTCTGGACGTAAATGTAGCTTCACTATGCGCACGTTTTGTTGAGTTTTCCTTTGGCTTGTAGTAGTAGTAGTGCTTAAGGTGAGTTTCTATTTAGTTAGCAATACAGCAAAATCAAATCTGCAGGTCGTTTACCGTTGCAAATAAGTTTTCTATAATTCGACAACGAAAATATCTAGTTTTTGAAAAGTTAATCTCTCGCTTTTTTAAATTTATTATTATTGTTATTATAATTATTATTATTACTGTTATTTTTTCATCTTTCAACAATTAATAGTTAAATTGTTGGGAAGGGATTCTGAAACTCAAGAAAGCGTGCGCAGATGATTTTCTCCCCCATACGTCACATACAGTTTTTGACTGTTTTTGACCAAATAAATATCTGAACTTTTGCAATTTTCAAAATATGAGGTATATTGTCGTATCTATTAAGCGCCCTTTACGCTATCCGAGGACAAAGTTTAATCAAAAAATTTAATGCCATTCTTGAGAAAACTTTGCAAATGTAATGAAGGCTTCATTTAAAGTAACCTAAAAGTCAAAATATGCGTTTCAAACCCAGAGGGCCTTTAAAACCATCGGGGAATATCCGCGAAACAGATTAGGTGCCAGTTTGCGGTGAATCAATTTTTCAATATCAAGGATACACAAACTTCAATAAAAACAGTGTGAGCCATTGTAAATTTATCTCATACAATGAAAACACCGGCTTGAAGCATTTTACCTCTTTGTTTTTAGAAATATTGCACACGTGATATAGTGCCTTAATATAGTGTGATATAGTGATATGTGTCCTTTTACCTTGCAAAAGATGAGGTAGACGATTTTATTTTTTTACTTTGGATGATCTTGGCTGTCCGGGTGACGCCGCGTCGAAGGCTGTGTTGCCAACGTTTCGACCATCATTTCGTGGTCTTCATCAGGGCGGACCAGCTCTGAGAAAGACCACGAAATGATGGTCGAAACGTTGGCAACACAGCCTTCGACGCGGCGTCACGCGGACAGCCAAGATCATCCACATGACTCCGGCCGCGGAAGCCTACGACTTCATTTTTTTACTTTGTTCATATTCTTATTATTGAGAAAATCTTAAGTTTTTCTATTCAAAATACTTCGGGAAAAGTTTTGGTAGCGCCTCTCAAAAAAAAAAATAATTTCTGAAATGTTGGTTTTTGCGTAATAAATTTTTAATATTTGATCCTCTTGCAAAAATGATTATGTACAATTTTAAAGGTCGTATCATTCTCTATAAATTTGCTTTATTTGCACAAGGAAGTGCTAACAAAGCTACGAGGTTTTAAAATTTCACTAACTTTTCCTTTTTATTCTGAAGTTGTCCTAAATTACTAACGGTCTCTCTAAAGTAGTATTTTTGGATTCCTAAGGCCATAATGAATAAAAAGCATTTAAATACTATTCTTTTGAATACTTACTGAGGTTAAACTCATATTTGAAAGTACTGGTAAGAGTGGAGTAAGTATATTCGTTATGACAACTAACACGATTTACTTACATCAATAATATTTCTTTAGAATAAAATGACTGTCCGAAAATTTCGGTTTTTTGGCTACCAAAACTTTTCCCGAAGTATTTCGAGGGGGAAAACTTTGAGTTTACGTACAATAACATAAACAAATTTTTAAAAAATCTACCTCACCTTTCGCAAGGTGGGCACTCTTATGGGTCTTTATCGACTGCGCTAGTGTTCCATTCAATCAGTACCTATTTATTTATTTATTTTACGTCAAAAAACAGTTAAAACTGCGTATGACGTCCTGTGAGGAGAAGTGAATTCTGTGCACATTTTCGAAATTCTGTGGTCCCTACACTAAGTCATATACTACTTGAATTTTGAATGAATAAAACAAATGGTCCCACGTAATAAAATCTATCTTCTAGGATAAATAAGCAAATAAATGTTGGGCTCTTATCCATGATGTCCTTCATCAAGGAATAATACTTCCTGCCGCGACAACATGGTAATGATAATTTGAATAATAATAATAATAATAATAATAATAATAATAATAATAAACACCCACCGGTATTTTAAGCTTGAGTCTGCGGTTATCAAGAGTCGCCGATGTATCTGATGATGCGAGTGCGTTTTCAGTCTGTTTCATTTATGATTTTCGACAAAAGGAAAATAATAGGAATTCTTCGTCTGTATCGCGTGGTGCATTGCAAAAACAAACACAATTACAAAGATTCAGAGTTCATGACAGCTGCCCAATTCTTTTAGGCATCGTTTGTCTTATCTGTGGAAAAAAGTTAAAGAAAACGAGTGGTGCTAAAACAGCATGAGCTTTCTCGCCCGTATTTTTACGCAAAAGTACTAAAATTTTTGAAAAAGTGTACATGACCTTTTTTTTAAAAAAATAAATTAATTGTTACGTTTATATTGTCGCAACACGTCTCCTAGTACCGGTAGTGGTAGCTCAGTGCATCAACTGATGTCACTGCAGCGCCTCTAACCGGGTGGGCCTGGGTTCGAGTCCTGACGGCGGCAGGATTTTCGACATTAGCTCTTCAGCTAGGTCTAATTCAGTCGCTGCTTGAAGGAGAATTTTGGCGGCCGGCTGCTCTGATCGGTAGTTTTCCGTGGTTTCTCAGGTCAACACCAGGCGAATGCCGGAGCAGTACCCTAACAAACGGGCCTCGGACCGCGCGCGATCTGTCCTTCCTCTTCCTTGTCCTATCCTCTCCCCTTACACACACTCTTACACTAACATGCACTACATTACCACATATTCCGGGAGACCGGTCGGGAGCTTAGAGCTTGTCCCGACTGGGGCGGTGCCCCATTGGTGGGAGAGTCCTGGTTAGGGGGAAACCCCACTAGCCGACGGTAGGTCGGCGCCGGATCTCGCCATCCAGCGGAGGGAAGATCACCACCATCTCCCGAGAAAAAACATGCACTACACTAACGGGACTAATGACCGAAGAAGTTGACGCGCCCGGAAACACGATAAAATAAGTAAATAAATACGTCTCCTAGTCCCTAAACGAGCGTTGAGCACGTACACTGTGGAGTAATCATCCGTTAACATTTGTTTTACGTCTACTGTCCAGTCTCGTCGCAGTCAGTTGCCAAGCGGACCGCCAGGTAGCATCTCCGCGTACGCGCCTCCCACCACGCGCTCCAGTTTCACTACCCAGCGGCCAGAATTGGGAAGGGGGTAGGGCTTAGGACACTTCACAGGGGTTGGAGTAGCTCTTGTGAAGCAGCCAAATTCGTTTTGTTGAAACTATTTTTAACATGAAATTGTCCGGGAATCGAACTCGGACCTCAGTGGTGAAAGGCGAGCCACGAGCGAGGTCAAAATCTATGTTTAAGGAACAGATTTCATTAAGTGAAAAAATCTTTGTCTTCATAATTTTCGTTGTAGGAAGACTCCGAAAAATTTTAAAATTTTTGCAATTTTCGAAAAATCAGAGTTTTTAACGAAAATCTGACATGCACCTTTCTCTTAAACGTTCTTCACACTATCCATCAATAAAATTTAATAAAAAAGAATGGAGTTATACTTTTGAAAATGTACCTGGGGCTCCCCGCAAATTAAAATATTGGTTTCAAATTCAAGGGAGCGCGATATCAGCCAGATCGATTGGGGAATATCAATTTTTTTAGAAAATCGACTGAGCTGCTAGCGTTGTTCACAGGCAGACAGACAGACAGACAAGCGTTTTGAAGTCATTGCACCATCCGGGACACGTTCTAAGCCCCCGGCATGGTAGTGTAGTGCACGTATTTGTGTGTAAGAGATGAGGATAAGACAAGGAATGAGAAGAAAAGATCGTGCGCGGTCCGAGGCTCGTTTGTTTGGGTTCTGCTCCGGCATTCGCCTGGTGTTGATCGGAGAAACCACGGAAAATTACCGATCAAAGCAGCCGGATGCGAGAATTCTTCTCCAGACAGTAGCTGAACTCGACCTAGCAACCCGGCTAGTGTCAAAATCCAGCCACCGTCGGGACTTGAATCATAGGACCTCCTGGTTAGTGACACTGCAGCGACATCAGTTGATATCCTGGACCACCTCTCCCGCTCGCAATTTCCGAGAAACTGGGGTTAAATTATCTGCGGTGGTCAGAATGGAAGTACTGCCGATCCGCTGGCCGAGATCGCGAAGGCAGTAGTGTCGTAGTGATCTCGGACCGAAGGGCCGCGGGTTCGAGTCCCACCTCGGGCATTGTTGTATTTGTGTTCGTCCTTTCACCCCTTACCATCACCATTTCGTTTCATATTCACAGTTACCATAACGTTCACTTCAATAGTGGTCGCTAATGACCTTGATGTTGATGCGACCTTAACTAAATTTCCTTTCGTTTCACAGAAAAGCGATTCCCGGAACAATTATTTGCCAACTCGAATCTGAAATATCCTGTTTCGACGCATGAATATACTACACTATAACGAAATGTATAAGAAATAGGCAAAATATGTAACATCTTTTTTAATTTTAAAAGGAAAAAAAACTGACTGTAGGTATGTTACACATATAAAATATGTATTTACAAGAAGTTCGTTCCATTATCATGGTTGAATGGATTCTTCTATATAAAATTTCCGAAGTTGTGAAGCAACTGAAGAAATGCGAGTAATACGATTAATTTGAATTCAATATCACGGGTGAACTCTTAAAAGAACTATAATTTGCACTAGCAGCATCAAGCAGAACATGAGAAACGAGAGTTATCACTAGGGGGGGGGGGCGGATTTTAATGAAATGTCATTATTTCCTTTTCACTTTAGAACAATGCCGTTTAATATAGACACTTGTATTTTATGACGAAACATAATTACCCCCCCCTTTTTTTGCATTTTTCGTCGATTTTGACTAATAAGTGATTCTTTACCATTTTCCGACACCTTTAAAGTATTTTTCGCTGATTTAATCGATTTTAATATTATTTTAAGGGTACTTGTTTCAAATAATATTTAGAAGATGCAACAAATGTTCTCTACAGAATTCTTGAGTAGTCTATTCTATTCCTTCGCTTAGATTGTAATGTCAGCCGTTGAATGGAATCTAAGATCCCTGCGACGCCTATAAGCGCTATTGTCAGTTCGGCCGATTTCGCGATAGCTAAAAGGGATATTTCCTGGTAAAGAATAGTTGAAACCAAAAGTTTGCGAGCTGAGTTAACTTCAATGAAAGGAAGAAGCTTGAGTAACATCCAACAGCTCAAGTTGTTCGTCTCAACTGTTTTTGATAATATTTTTAGGTTCTTTTTCTTCTCTTTTGCACATTTCAAAAACATTTTCAGAGCATTTCAATAATCATTTTTGGCGAGGTTTTCGGTCATAAATATCCGCCCCCCCCTAGTGATCACACTTTTCTATTCGCTATACTGAGGAAAGATACTTCCTCCCGGCTGAAACTGTCAAACAGCATAGCTTTTCTGTGACTGCCAAACAGCATAGCTTTTCTGTGGCTGCCAAACAGCATAGTAGCTTCTCTGTGACTGTCAAACCATTGCTGCAACTGTCAAAATAGCGTAGCTTTCCCGTAACTGTCAAACCAAACGCGTATGTGCTGCTATCTGTCGTCCGCATTACGAACTCCTTGGCACCCCGTGCTGCTATCTCGCGGTGGGCAGCGCAAGTGCGTGCAGGGGCCGCCAACGGCAGCTGCGCTCCGGGCCGCGGCCGCTGCGCCGCTGTTTTCTCCCGGAGGGGTCGTCGCCGCGTGCCGCCGCCGCCGCCGGGCGCAGACGCACAGTGGGCCGTGGAGCGGAAAGAGCGGGAAAACGGATTTTTGTAACAACAGCTTCGTAGTAGGGATGTGATATCGATACCGATGTTTTCAAAACATCCATGTTTCATTTAAAATATCGATGTTTTAAACATCGATTTGTTTCGACACTATAATCGAGTTCAGCCGCTGTCTGGAGGAGAATTCTAGCGGCCGGCTACTCTGATCGGTGGTTTCTCCGATCAACACCAGGAAAATGCCGGAGTAGTACCCTAACAAACGGGCCACGGACCGCGCGCGATCTATCCTTTCCCTTCCTTGTCCTATTCTCTCCCCTTACACATACACTTACACTAACATACACTACACTCCCACATAATCCGGGAGACCGGTCGGGAGTTTAGAGCTTGTCCCGGTTGGGGCGATGCCTCCCCTAGTTGGGGAAAACTACGCAAACCGACGTGTCGGTCGACGCCGTCCTAGAGCGGGGAAACTTCCTGCGATAGAAACATGCAGCGGACATGCACTACCCTTACAGGACTAATGACCTTAGCTGTTGACGTGCCCGGAAACATTAATCAGTCAATAAACATCAATGCATTGAAGTCGATGTTTTTGTGTTCCATGTTTTTACGATTTTACTCTTTAAGTCTTGGATGAAAAATTACCATAATCACAATTTTGTGAAAGCTAATATGAGATAATAACTGTTGGTCTCTTCTCAAATTACTGATGGTCCTCTTGACAACTAACTTCGACGAGGCTTGACACCAGACGTAATAACTAATGAAATGTTAATCAGAGGAAACGTTAAAGGCGGATTACTTTACAGTAAAGCGCTCAACGCTCGTTTAGGGGCTAGGAGACGCATTGCGTCAATACAGACCTAACAATTCTTTTTTAAAAAAATTGTACCACTGCATGTTTTTGTATTTGAGCCAAACGCCCACGATTTGCACTATCTTCATCCAGCAGACTATACGTCGCCCTTGATCTTCACTCAGGTATTTCCTTCGTGTTTCCTGGTATTCCACACGTGGAGAGGCGTTCTTTAACTTCGGTTTCATTAAAATTTTAATTATAAATTTCTATACACGACCTTTCTCAAATTAAATTCTGTTGCGAATTTAATGTTAGAGGTTCAAAACATCGATGTTTAAAAACCGACGGATTTTGGTCGATGTATTATTAACATTTTAATTATGAATTCTGTTGCCAATGTCGCACCACTACTTTGCAGACTGCGAGGTCGTAGGTTCAAGTTCGGATCGTGTGATGGCTTTTCGACACAAGTTAACTGGCTGCGTAGATCAGACAATTGCCAGGAAGAGAAATCTAGAGATCGACCACATTAGTTTTCCTCCCGCGTTTCCTGCAAACAATTAAGCAGGAGTAGTCTCGTAAAGAACGAAAAAAGTTCTACTTCGTATCTCGTTATCTAAATGTAAAATCTATATTAACTCTTTGTGCACCGTGCGTATCGTTTTTATTCTAATCATTCTCAGAGGGGGTGTATGTGTGTATTAATGAACATTGTCGAACGTGTTATATGCTTAAAAATTTTAATAGGTTTGAAATTAGTAATTCCGTATTTCCATCTAACATGCGAGAATACAATGAAGTTATGATAAATGTCTATGCAGTTACGGTTCTTTCTCTCTTTCTCTCTCTCTCTCTCTCTCTCTCTCTCTCGCTCTCTTCCTCTCGATTGTTATTAATCCAATTTTAAAAACATCGTTGTTTGATTGTTTTGGGTCGATGTTTTATTAACATTGATGGTTGTATTTTAAAAACATTTACGTTTTGTTGACCAATCTAGTTCACGCAGGGGAATTTTGAGTGGTTTCTGTTATTAATTTCTACTGAAGATCTATATCTACTGAACGGTTTAGCCTCTAACGTTGCTCGCAGACGGACAGACATTTTCCCGACAGTCGATTTTTCGGTATCATGTACACACAAAACATAATTTCTGGTTGCACCACGTGTTAGAATTTTTTTTGTGTATCTAGTAAGTGGATTTATCCACATTTTCGTTGCCAGGACCCTGTAATAAGAGTTTTTGTGCCGAAAATTCGCTGATTTTCGCGCATAACTTTCTACTTCGTAAGCAGTAGCTTCGTAAATGTAGCTTCTCTATGCGCACGTTTTGTTGAGGTCTTGTTTTGTTTGTAGTGGTAGCAGTAGAGCTGAAAGCGAGTTACTTTGTTGTTAACAATGCAGAAAAATTAAATCTGCATTTCGTTTATCGTTGCAAATCATTTTCCATAACTCGGGAACGAAAATGTGTAGTTTTTGAAATGTTGATAATCTCCCGCTTTTCTTAATTTTAGTTTTTCTTCTTCTTCTTCTTCTTCTTCTTCTTCTTCTTCTTCTTCTTCTTATTATTATTATTATTATTATTATTATTATTATTATTACTATTATTGTTGTTATTGTTATTGTTTTAACTTTCAACTATGAATTGTTAAAATGTTTGGATGGGATTGTGGTACTCCAGAAAACGTGCGCAAATATTCTTCTCCCCCATACGTCATATACAGCTTTTACAAGTTTTTTGACGAAAGAAATCAACTCAAATCAACTCAGTAGCGAGAAAGTACCAATAGTGATGTTTTAAAACCATCGCCACCGTCGTCACCTCCTCTACCAGAAATCCATTTTCATCGCAGCCAATTTTTTGTTGATTCCCATACCTCAGACCCACAAAGGGCAATATTCTCTACAACAGTCTGCTGTGGACGTTGTAACCGCTACAATCGAGCTCTATACTCGAAAAGTCGATGGAAACAAAACTTCCTCCTACCTGCATTCGTACTTCGAAAACGCAGTGTGGGACGACTGCGCGCGCGGGGTGATGGGGTGGGGGAGGGGGAACCGGACGTCCGCCGGGCGCGTGGCGAGCATCTGCCCAGCGGCGCACGACCCCCTCCCCCCCTCGCGGGTGGGGGGGGGGCGGACATCTGCCGGCGCGACGCCGGCCCGTGCAGCTGCCGCCGCCGCCGCTGGGAAGCAGGAGCCTGCAGTGAGCGAGGGGCCAGCGTGCGCGCCGGTTGCTGCAGGGGACGAGGCTACTCGCGCTCACCATGGTGTGCGAGAGCGACGAGGAGATCCTGCGCTGGAAGCGATCCCTGTCGGTGAGTCACCCAACCATTTTCCCTCTTAGACGTATTGCCTGCGAACGGACGTTATTCGATTAAAAAAAAGGCAAAATATGCAGAGGGGTACAAAATATATATATATGTATTTGCAGATATGTAAACACACACACACACACACACACACGTGAGTGCAGTGCTACATACATACACACACACGTAGCTACGAACACACACATAGGACTTGATTTCTGGCAGAACGCGACGGAATGGTTTTCTGGCACTTCCGAAGTGAAATAGGAAAAAAAGGTAAGGGCAAACACTAGGCAACTTCGATTTTTGTTTAGTACGACCAACTTTCGGAATTTTGCTTTTAACTGCATCATTTCTACGAATCTAATAAAATTATTAGTAAAAATGATGAAGTATCATTTTAAAATCAATTTTAATGTACAATTATTATTATTATTATTATTATTATTATTATTATTATTATTGTTGTTGTTGTTGTTGTTATTATTATTATTTTATTGTTGTGTGATGTGTAATTATTAAATTATATTACAAGTATATAACTATTTCTATTAAATTAATTTGGGGCGCGTTCCGGATCTAAAATTATATAAATGAAGCACTGAATGAAGCTCAGCGTATCAGCGGCATCGACGTCGCTTAGCTGGTAATGGGAGTCACTACGAACCCATGTAATCGTAAGAACATGCAACAAAACATTCAACTGAAATAGCAAGCTAGGATCACAGCCGTATGTCTTCCCGTTTCAAGTATGTATTCACTGTTAAAGTGTATATCCATTTTTTTGACCCGTGTGTATTTATATTTTTCAAAATATGTTGAAAATAGAAAACATTAAAAATTAAAAATCTTGTTTTAAATTGCTCTAAACAAACATTTTTCCGAGCACAGAACGTTGGTGGTTCGGAGCGGATGAAAAGACGTTCTACCTCTACTGAAATAATTGAGTCTTAATTACTCTCAATAGTCTTAATTACCCATATGACTTATTCGAAATATAAAATACGTTTGTTGTATACACAATGTTGTTTACAAGAACCCGGTGCCAGTGGTAGATCCTAGGGGGGGGTAGGAGGGTTAAGAGGGCATCTCCCCCTAAATCCAACAATGCGATAAGACTAAATGCATATCTGATAACATCTGTAAACATTATTTGTTAGTTTTCCAACGAGTTATGAATGTGAATGTTAAACGTGAGATTGGTTGATTCAATTTTTCGTGTTTCCGGGCGCGTCAACTACTTTGGTCATTAGTCCCGTTAGAGTAGTGCATGTTTTTTCCGGGAGATGGCGGTGATTTTCCCCGCTGGATGACGAGATCCGGCGCCGACGTATCGACGACTAGTGGGTTTCCCAACCAGGATTCTCCCACCAGCGGGGCACCGCCCAGCCGGGCAAGCTTTAAGCTCCTGACCGGTCTCCAGGAATATGTGGTAGTGAGTGCATGTTAGTGAAAGTGTGTGTGTGGGTGTGTGTAAGGGTAGAGGATGGGAGAAGGAAGAGGAAGGACAGATCGCGCGCGGTCCGTGGCCCGTTTGATAGGGTACTGCCCCGGCATTTGCCTGGTGTTGATCGGAGAAACCTTAAACGTGAGAAAGCTCGTATTTTTGCTTAACAAACATCTGCTCATCCATGACTGCGAGTGGAGTTTCCGAAGAGTAAGGGGAGGGGGGTAAGTTTGACAATTCGTGGCGAATATATAATGTGGCCATTGAAACAGTAGCATTACGTTGCTTTGTATTTATTTTTTAAAATTTATTTTACGTCAAAAACGTATGACGTGCTATGGGGAGAAGAGAATTCTGTGCACATTTTCAAAATTCTGTAATCCCTACACTGAGTCATATACTGCATAAATTTTGAAAATTAAAAAAATACTCTCATGTAATAAAATCTATTTTCAAGGATAAATAAGCAAATAAATTTTGGGCTCTTATCCATGATGTCTTTTGTCAAGGAATAATACGTCCTGCCGCAACAACATGGAAACGATAATTTGAATAACTATATTTCCCAATGAATTCTAGAAGACGTACACAAAAAATGAAGTTACATTTATGTCTAGAAGCAAAACAAGGGGCCATCTCAGCATTTGCTCAATGGATCAGGAAACAGGACGAAAAACCTGATCGAGATGGGGGTCATTGACCCGGAGGCTGCAGTACAACACTTGTTACAGGTTGTTTATACACACTTATATACCACTTATACACCAAATGGTAAATAATTGAAAATGTTTTTTAGAGCTATAATACTTGGTTTTTTCCAAAGGAAAAATTATTATGATCATTGTTAAAATTAATGTTACTTTTCTTGTGATAGTCTCAATTGTAAGAAACATTTCAGCAGAAACTTTTTTGGATTTAAACTTTTCTATTGAATTTAATCGTTTAATGTCATCTGGCAAAGTGTTGTAAAATAATGTACATGTATTTATGTGAATTTTTTGTAATGAGCTGTTGATACTGTCAGCTGATGAATATGATTTCTACGTCGAGTGTTATAGTAATAGACTTCGGCATTTTCTGAAAATATTTTCCTGCCCTTAAGCAAGTATGTAATAATTCAAACATGAAAAACCGTTCCCTAGTTATTACATTAACGATATTTACTAGAATTCTGTTAGTTGATTTTTTAGTTTATTGTTTCCTTTTTGATGTTATGTACATGATTTAATTTTCATTTAATTATATAAGAAATATTTGTTGACGTATTAACTAAACTAAAATTAATCTTACAGCTAGCATTGCGATTGAGGAAAGAATTACGAAAGAGTCACCTCTAATTAGGGTCCATTTTGTACAATTTCTTTAGGAATACGTGGATTTTTAAAATTATTGTAGGATTGATTGGGTTTCTTGAATCCTATTGTATTAGAATATCTGTATTAGGTTAGAGTAGAATTGGGTGGACAGATATGTGATGTGCGATATAAAGGGTTGGAGATAGAATTCTTTGTGAAGCTGTTCATTAGATATGCGTTAGTAATGATGGTCCGTAGAAAGTGATTTTGAATAGTTTGAATTTTTTAAGTTGGCTGAACTGGACAGGTGTACAGTAGGACGGGCCGAACTATTGTTTTGTACATTGTGAGTGCTGTGTCGTATTGTAAGTGGCGGTCTTTATTAATTGTTGGTTTTAATTGTAATAGTTTGTTTTTTGCCTCTTACTTTTTTGTCAGTATTTAGGGCTAAGTATTATATTGGCGTCCGAAGCCTTCGGGATTTATAATCTACCTTGTGCAGTGTCATTCAGCAAGTTGCTGCAACTTCGACTAAGCTAGTACTGCTAGTAATACTATTTGATGGGCATTGAGTTGCCCCCATTTCCGGTTTGGCCCGGGGACTTCGGAGTTTAAAGTATAATATTCGGGCTCCAAGTTTAGGCATATTTTTTCCGGACTGTTTCATATAACCCCATTAAAAAATTTAATTGTAATTCACAGGAAATACTAATGTTATTTTATTTCTCTCTTCCAACTTAATAAAAATAAAACAGAAATAAAAGGATACATTTTCTTTAGAGTTACTATTGGCGCTTTCAAAAACTATTTTAGTTCAAATCAAATACAAATTTGTATATTTCTAAGCATATACCTTCCTAATTATAGAAAATTTTTTCAAACCATGTCTTCTAATGTCTGTTTATTTCAAGTGTAAACAAAGCCATAGTGTGCATGGATAAATGGGTTATTACTTGGTATCAATACTTCTTTGCCCACACATTTCTTGATCAGATCATATTTATCATCGGACCTTCTTGAATGTATTGTTGATTTCACGCCATGACGTGTGTTTCCTTTACTTAATTTAGAGGGGACGATTAAAAAAGGGGTGAAAAATCACGCCCCATGGGATGGATAGGTAAATATCCTGAAGAAATTTCAAGTCAAGGGGTTGGAGTAACAGGTCAACAATCCTCATTTCTACGATTTTTGTAAGTCCGAAGAAAAACATTTAAATTTTTACTGATTCATACTCATCACGATGTCAAGAATGTCTGGGGAAATGTGTTGGTTAAATGGATAGTGAGTCGGTCGAATGGGGTTGCTGTTATAATGGGAATTTGTTGGGAAATGGAAAAGATCGTTTCTATTCAGCGAATGTACTCTACACCCCCAGCTTAGTGTTTTGCATTGAAGTCTCCACTTGCTGGAGTTGAGGCTGGGTTGGGAAAGGGAATGGCGATGTGAATTTAACGGTCTATTTAGTGATTTATCTACTGCATTAATTGTAAGAAGGCATTCCATATACAACTATTACAGTATTTTCTAGACCTTACGTGATTTACTGAGGTAATTAATCATGGAGAAGTTTTTTAAAATAATTATTTCTACTACTCCCGTTGACTTTATAAGAACGGTTGGGTCTGTAAACATTGTATCCTGAAATGTGAAAACACATTTCGTGGATTAAAAAGGGTTTCAATTATTACTGTCAAATCAATGTTATGTTCAGGGTATAGAAATGTAGTAAAAAATATTTATTAATGAGGACCAGAGTATTGAAATAGGGTTGTAATTCATTGAATTCTTGACTTAATACGTTATGTGTTGTATTAGATCGGTATGTTAGGAAGATAATACGAGGGCCTGTGCGTATAGATGGTAAGACATGGTAAGACATAAGTACATGGTAAGACGTAGGTGACAAGTTAAGTTGATTCAAATTACGTACATCAACATTTGCAAAATTTGAGGCTCAAGGTGAATGCTGAGGGGTGGTGGGGTGTTACGTTCTCGTCGTACTTCGTTAGAAGAGAGAGTATGTAATCAGGAAAACGACAATTTTTTGACAGAGAAACTCTTATTGCCGAACCCTGGTAACGAAAACTCAATAAATCTCTCTCTCTCTCTCTCTCTCTCTCTCTCTCTCTCTCTCTCTCTCTCTCTCTCTCTCTCTCTCTCTCTCTCTTCTCTCTCTCTTCTCTCTCTCTCTCTGTCTCTCTAACACTTGTAGTCAGAAACTGTGTATTGGGAGTCTTTGATACCAAGAAATCGATTGACGGCACAACTATGTCCTTCAGTTCATTTGCGATCAATGCTAGCGTTAAGCCGCTCAGACAATTTTGTGCAAAATTGATATTCTCCGAACGATTTAAAGGACTTTGAGGACTTGCAAGTTTGAAATGGATATTTTGTTTTTGAGGGTACTTTATATGCAGCCTCAAATACATTTTCAAAAAACTTCTCAAAAATTACTCCAAAGTGTTTGATAAAACTTTGTCCTCGAATGCGTAGAGGACGTTTAACAGAATATGTCTAACTTTCGTTGAAATCACTGAATTTTTGATAATTACAAAAGTTCAAAAATGTTTTCTTGCATCTTCCTGCACCTTCACTATTGAAGATATATTCTGTTCCGTTGAATCTGTTGTTAAAGACAGATCTTGAAATAACGTCATGAACAATTTCCCGAAAATATGAGTAGTTCTCGCGTAACTTTCGTGAAATGTAGGCGATTTTTTAACAATTATTTTCTCTAAATCGGCTCCAGTTTTTTCCTTAAAGTTTTCCCTTCATATGTATCAAAGAATGATAAAAATAGTGGTGCTAGTCCTATTTCTTTTGAACTCTTTGAATTGTCGAAAATTGTAAAACGTTAACATGGCAAAACTACAGATTTGAAGATAGAGATATTTGAACTAAATGAAATCTGTTAAAACATTCAATTTTTTAAAAAAGGTTATGTGCTCTAAAAAACGAGTAGTATGCTCAGCTACGCTAAGTAAGTTCTGCTTGATGTTAATACTATAAATTATAAAAAAAACATTTTTTCAAATACCACTCGAAATTTGTTCTTCAAATTTTTATCACGGACGGCTAAAAAATGACACAGGTCTCATGAACTCTTTGAATTTTCGAAAGTTGCAAACGTTAAAAATAGGTTGGTCCTTTAGGCGCTGATAGATAGCAACTAGGAAGGGGGTGGGGCACCCCAAAAAGCTAGACCGAACTCATGAGAATAGGACACTAACAAGTACGAGAAAGTCTCTGCCATTCTGTAGTACCACTAGCTGTTTTTTATGACAACTCTATTTGTCGCACGCAAGAGCTTTGAAGAAGTCAGACGTAACGGTCGACTTGAGTAACGGACACGCAGAGGAGAAAATCGCCTGCGGGGTGAGGGAGAGAGCAGGTGCCCCCCACCCCTCCTCCTTCTCCTGCCACCCCCTCTCGAGGCACCTGCAGCGCTCCCGTTGCTGCGATTGGATGAAGGATAAGAACGGCAGACACCTGCTGAGTAGACATATCTTTTTCTTGCGATGGCCCAGCCATTCCGGAGCTTTAAGGCCCATTCGCAATGCAAACACAAACACAATCCTAGACGTAAACATGAGCATTAGTGATAGACTGACGTATTCACAATGTTCAACATAAACGTAAGCAAAATAAGAGTTTCTATTGGCTGTGAGACATTCTAGTGATTGAATTCTATTGATTGAATCTGAGAATCGATTTCGAGATATCGAATGTGTCATGACGGGGAAACTCTTGCCATGGATTGCGTTAGTTCGTCTATCGACTTATTTCGATACTCGATTCTGAGTTAACGTACTGTGATCGGTTCATTTCTGACATAAGCATAAGCACAGAAGCTTGCAAGCTTTTAAGTTAACGTCTTACGTGCTATACTTATGCGAACGTGTTGTGAATGAGTCCGCTTATGGACGTAATCCTAACTTTTTATGTTAACTTTATGCTTGTGTTTATGTTTGCATTGTGAATGGGCCTTTAGCGATGTGCGCGTGGTGATAAACTCGATTCACCACCGACTTTGGCAGCTCAGTGCATCAATCGATGTCACTGTAGTGCCTCTGACTGGGAGGTCTTTAGGTTCTGTTCTCGATGGTGGCAGGATTTTCGACTCAAGCTACATATCTGTGTCGAATTCAGTCGCTGTCTGGAGAAATCTAGCGGTCGGCTGCTCTGATCGGTAGTTTTCCGCGGTTTCTCCGATCAACACTAGGCGAATGCCAACAAACGGGCCACGTACAAACAACAAACGGGCCACGGACCGCGCGCGATCTTTCCTTCCTCTTCCTTGTCCTATCCTCTCCCTTTCACACACACACACTTACACGGCATATATTGGTACATTAAAACCACCTATGTCGGGAGGTTGGAGCTTCTCACGGCAGGGGCAGTGCTGCGCTGGTGAGAGATACCTGGTTGAGGAAAAACCTGCTAGCCGGCGAGTAGTCCAGCGCTGGATCTCGCCATCTAGCAGCTGAAGATCACTGTCGCCTCCCACGTTAAAAAATCCTCTATCTTAGCGCGTAACCATTAATCAATCGATCAATCTAAAGAAACCGACAGTGGGCTGCGAGGTCGTTGGTGTCAGGCCAAGGACTGAGGGGAAGAGTGGCAGGAAGAAGGAAAAATGACTTCGACCGCATTTCGGGTTCGCTTCATTTACTTACACTCTCGTTGGACTTACAATGGAGGGCCCGGGAGTTGGAGAGTACTTTCGTTTTCCCCCACCCTTGTTCCAAACAAAGAAATCTCAGCAGCTGCTTCTTAGATGACTTTCTCGTTAGACCCTGAGCCACCAACATAGCTGGTTTTTATACCTAAAGACACCTGCTGAAGCAAACCTCTCGTCAATGTACTTTCATCAACCACTCCATTATCATGTAGAGGTTTGTAAAAATAAAATTACATATTAAAATAAAGCTTGTATGATTTTTTCAAAATATAAGAATTTTTCGCGTAATTTGGAGTGAAATCACGAGGATTTTTAAGAAATCTGCAGAAACAATGTTTTATTGCCCTAAATTCTGTATTCAAGCAATAATGTTGAACAAGCCTGTGATAGAAACTAATAACAATGATATTGACGAGACTATAAATTAATAATTTCAAAAGAATGTTCAATTACGGCTCAATTTCGTGTTTTATTCCCCTCAAATTGAGCAATGTGCTTTACATAATATGATCTTTTGTGTTTACATAATATAATCTTTATGTGTTACTTTTGATCAATAATTTTGGAATTGGAACAATTTCGGTGATATTTTGGTATTGATCGGTGGAACTACGGAAAACTACCGACCAGGACAGTCAGGCATGGACTGAATTCGATCTATCAGATTTATAACGAAAACTGAATGAACTCTCTGAGCAATAATGAAAAGGATGGAGTTTGGTGTTCTTGAGTGGTCATCGGTAGAAATAATTGTAGTCATTGGTAGGTCATTGGTAGAAAAAAATCTACATTCTTTTTTCTTTGTTTTTTTTGGGGGGGTTGACTGGTTTGGTTTTAGGGAACCAAAAAAGTATTAGCGAAAAACAAAAACAAAAAATAAAACATACATACAAACTCGAATTATGAATTATGATGTGATGCGATGATGACGAGGTGTGGAGAAACAACCACAAATACGACTGTGCCCCACAGGACTCGAACCTGCAGTGAGAACTTTCCGATTTCAGTTATAATTTAACCCTTCTGATTATTTGCAACACAATGCTTGAAAACTGAACTTTTTTTGAGCGTTGTTGCTGTTTAATATCGAAATTTATATTTTCTAGTGTTTAGTCTGAAAGCCATTGAGACTTGCCTTTACTAGTTATTCCGACAAAATTTGACTGTGTATTACATTTTTATTGTAATTCATTGTTGTATATTTCCACGTAATTAATTATGCAAATCTCTCAGCTCTATATTACGTGTATATGAACTTTAGTCCCTCAACAGTTTCTGCTCCCGTAGGCGCCGCCTCCTGGGTATTTGCAATAATTTCAGCTGCCACTACCTTCCACTGTCCGTTCTCCTCCGAGGATTGTCAAATAAAACGCTTGAGGTTCCAACAAAGAAATGTTCGAAATTACTGGCTGGCTAATCAGTTGGCAAACTTACCTGCTCCGTGGATATCTTGTCGTGCATTCTTGAACCATCGATTAGTTGTCTCTAATACCTTTCTCCAAGGTTTAGCCAATCTTCTAATCACATAAAGACATTACTAATTGGGAATTTAAAACAGGTGTCCACTTTGAATATCCCGACTTAATTGTCAGTCGTCCACATCTTTTGAATTCTACCCAGCCTCTCCCCAAACAAAACTCGCCTTCTTAGCAACTACGTACCTCAGTTGTTCTCTTACGTTTTGATACACTCGTACCAAGTTCTATTTTCGTTTTGTAACATTTATGATTATTATTATAATTATTATTATTATTAAAAAATAATTTTCAGTTACATTGTATTACTACTCTTAATTGTAATGTTTGTAAATTGTAGTGTTCTGCCACAAGGTTGCCCAAACCTTCCTGCAGAAATAATACAGAAAACTTGCTCAATACAGAATCTCAAAGGATCAATATTTTTTTTCCGTATTAGACAAGATTCCGTATTAAGCAATGTAATACTGTGGAGTTTGTGTCTCTCAGGACCGCGATTTATGTTCACATTAAACAGATTTCTGCATTACGCACGTTCAAGTTTGACTGTACCTGTCTAAAGGATTGTGTGTGTGTGTGTGTGTAGGAGCCGAGCCTGGCAGCGCCGGGGTCGGGCAAGCGACGTCGCCGCAGCCGGAGCTCGGAGGGTGCGCGCGGGTTCGAACCCGACACCCCGCCGCCGCCACCACCGCCGCCCCCGCCGCCGCCGCCGCCTCCGGCGCGACCCGACGCGCGCGACCTCCTGCAGCAGGCGCTGGACCACATCTGCGACCTGCAGCGGCGCCTGGCGCGCCAGCCCCTGCCGCAGGGCGACCACGACGACGACGACGAGGACGAGGACGACTCGGAGCTCTCAGACGACGCCCTCGACGCCGGCGACTCCGACCACGGTCAGCGCTTCTCTTTATTCATTTTCTTCTTCGTCTTCTCTTTATTCATTTTCTTCTTCGTCTTTATCTTCTTCGTCTTCTTCGCTTCCTTCGTATTCTTCTTCTTCTTCGTATCGTTCGTCGTGTTCGTCTTCTCTTCTTCTTCCTCTTCTTCATCTTCTTCTTACTCGTCTGTCTCTTCTTCTTCTTCTTCTTCTTCTTCTTCTTCTTCTTCTCCTTATTCGTCTTTACTTCTCCTTCTTCTCCTTGTTCGTTTTCTTCTTCTTCTCCTTATTCGTCTTCTTCCTTATTCGTCTTCTTTTCTCCTTATTCGTCTTCTTTTCTCCTTATTCGTCTTTCTTCTTTTCTCTTCTTCTTCTTCTTCTTCTTCCTTCTCTTCTTCTTCTTCTTCTTCTTCTCCTTCCTCTTCTTTTCCTTCTTCCTTATTCATCGTCTTCTTCCTCTACATCTCTTCTTCCTTGTGGAATGTATTGAACTAATGCCGGCAATCTCTCATTCGGTATATTTTCCAAATGTTCGCACCATTTCTTCTTATTAGTCCGTATTTTATCTTTAAAACATCGTTGCCGCGAACCTCGGGGTAGCTGCCGCCCCCATTAAGAATGCAAGCAAGTGAAATAAATTTATTTGCAAGTTGTTAAGAATCTCAATGATCTTAAGGACAACCATTTCCAGATTCTTTTCATCCACAATTTTTTTCCTTATTGTAAGGGCAGAAGTGAAAAATAGCGTATATTACGTCACAAATCATTTATATATTATAAAAATAATATTTATATTGGACCTAACATATAAAAGCTATATAATGCAATATATAAATGATATAGGACGTAATATATAAAGGATATATGACAATATATCAATTTACATGACGTAATATATAAAAGATATTTATCGTAATATATAATAGATGTTTGGTGGAATATACAGGTGAGTCACGTAACTTTAACACCTCTTGTAATTTTTGAACGGTTGAGGTTTTTGCAATGCAGTTTTCACAGAGTGCAGGAGGGAATGGGGCTGGTTTTGCAATGTAGTTTCAGGAAAGTGTGTGTATTCATTTAGATTTTATCGCTTGTATTTTAAAATATTTTCTTATATATAATTTCTATATAATATATTAATAATCTTATATATATATATATATATATATATATATATATATATAATGCGATCGTAAAAACAAAGCCAATGATATACAATATGGTTATATATCTATCATGTATGTCATATGTTAGATGAAATTTTCTGAGTAATTTTAATTTTTTACGACTCGTGTTTAACGTATATTTTAAATGTAACGGTCCACCAACGGAGGTCGCGCAGCGCTCTCCCTGCTATCACGTGCTCGGGGCGTTACAATAGCCGTTAAACACGAGTCGCAAAGAGAATGAAAATTACTCAGGATAGCGCTTATCTAACATAAGACAATATGTATATCATTGGATTTGTCTTTTAACTATCGTCATGATAGACTTAAAATATGTATAGTTCCTTTCGAAGAAAAACGAACTTACCTCTCGAAAAAAAGCAAATGATAAAATAGAAATGAATACATGTATTAATTAGCCCCATTATCTCATGCACGTCCGTGAAAATTGCATTGCAATAACTTCAACTGTTCAAAAACTGCAAAAGGTGCTAAAGTTACGTGAATTTCCCTATATAAATTATATTTTTAATATAAACATATGGTTAATAGTAATAGATATATAAATATTATAAATATTATTACGACGTATATATAACTGATACGTGACGTATATATAACTGATACGTGACGTCATATATAACTGATACGTGACGTCATATATAACTGATACGTGACGTCATATATAACTGATACGTTACGTATCATATACATGACATATGACGTAATATATAAACATGTACGACGTAAAATATAAAAAAAGATATTTGACGTAACGGATGTGTGGCGTGGTGTGTCGGCAGACGCGGACGGCGAGGAGGAGCCGGAGGAGGCGGAGGAGGGGTCGGGCGCGGTGCGCGCGGGCTTCGACGCGTGCTGCGCGGAGGTGCTGCGCTTCCTGGCGCAGAGCGAGGGCCTGCG
Source organism: Teleogryllus oceanicus (assembly GCA_964035755.1). Lineage (NCBI taxonomy): Eukaryota > Metazoa > Arthropoda > Insecta > Orthoptera > Gryllidae > Teleogryllus > Teleogryllus oceanicus. The sequence goes on from CAXIVR010000010.1 coordinate 108,583,338, forward strand.
CGCGCACCACCCCACCGTCGCCGCCCTCGCGCGCCACCTGGCGCAGCGCCGCGCCGCGCTCTCAGGTGCGACCACCCGCCCTCACTGCCCTTTGGCTCGCTGCGGAGGAACAGGAGAAAGCGTGTTGTTGCCCACGGGAAAAACAACAACTATTCATCAGGGATTACGAAGGCGACCTGTGCCAAGCGTTGTTATTAGGGGGCGAGTTTTAATCGAATGTCAGTTTTTTTTCTTTTTACTTTACAACAATGCCGTTTAGTATAGAAATGCCCCTAGTTATTATAAAGGCGTAGACTGAGATCCTACTTTGAGTAAAACTAAAGAAAAACTCATTTTTACAATGAAACACTAAATTTAATGGATTGAACATGTATGATATGGAGAGTTACCAACCACATTTTAAATTTTTTATCTCTTATTTATGGAGAGTCAACTTAGCAGTTACAGCGCCCGGAATCACTATTCAGTCAATCGGTACTTGGGACCGGTTTTTGTGTCATTATCCCTGTACGTGCAGTGCATGTTTTTTCTTCGAGAGGTGGTGATGATCTTCCCCTACTGATGATGAGATCTGGCGCCGACCTGCCCGTCAGCTAATGGCGGTTCCTCCAATCTGATTACGAAAAAGTTGATAAATCTGGTTTCTATATGTAGTTCATCAAACATTACTTCATTACTTCATCTTGTGGGTTCTTAATACCGAAAAAACCGGGAGCGGTAGCTCAGTGCATCAACTGATGCCACTGCAGCGCCTTCACCGGGAGGTGCTAGGTTCACTCCTCACCGCGGCACGATTTTCGACACTAGCTTTCTAGCGAGGTCGAATTCAGTCGCTGTCTGGAGGAGAATTCTAGCGGCTGGCTGCTCTGATCGGTGGTGTCTCCGATCAACACCAGGCGAATGCCGGAGCAGTACTCCTACAAAACGGGCCACGGACCGCGCGGATCTGCCCTTCCTCTTCCTTGCCCTATCCTCCTTTACACAAACATATTTACACTAACATGCACTACACTACGACATATTTCGAGAGACCGGTCGGGAACTTAGAGCTTGTCCCGGCTCGGGCGGTGCCCCGCTGGTGGAAGAGTTCTGATTAGGGGAAACCCACTAGCCGACGGTAGGTCGGCGTCGGTTCTCGCAATCCAGCGGGGAAAGATCACTGCCATCTCCTGAGAAAATAACATGCACTACACCAACGAGACTAATGACCAAAGCAGTTGACGTGCCCGGAAACACGAAAAAATCAATCAATCAATACCGAAAAATCGATTAAAGACAGAACGTCAAGGCTAAATCGTTAACCCGTTTTTCTCTAAAATTGATATTCTCCTATCGATTTAAATGAACTTGAGTTCCTCTGAGTTTGAAACTGACATATTTTTTTGAGATTACTTGACATGAAGCCTCAATTACATTTCCAAAACTTTCTTAAAAATGGCTGCAAATTTTTGGATAAACTTCGTTCTCATATAGTATAAAATACACTTATAACAATGGCTTAGGTATCATTTTCATTGAAATCCCTGAGTTTTAGAAAAATGCAAAATGTTTTTCGACATAATCCTACAAAATACGTTGAAAATAGATTTTTTGCTCGACAAAATTTGTCGTTGAAAGTATGATCTTGAAATAAGGTCATGTAAAAGGCAATATTTTTTTCTTATATTGTACCAAGAGGTAACTTTTATTTTTGTAGTAAAATAAAATAATTTCATACATTCTTAATTCTTCTAAAAGAGATAAAGATGAAATAAAGTGGTATTTGTTAATTGTTACATTGCAGAAAATGTTAATGAATTTCTAGCTTTCGTAATTAGCCCTATTAACCTGAGGAACATATTACCTACAATTATGTTACGAAATAGAGAATATGAGTATCAAAAGCCGAATCATTGTTTCTTAGGCTTCAAAATGATTATTAAAGCACACAATTTCAAAGTCCTTTTATCCAATTTCGATTATTACTTATACAGTACTTTTTATTTCATTGTTTTTCTATTTATAACGTCAAAATCCAGTAAAATCTGATATATGGGTGACAAGTATAATCTCCGCACGTTATCTTGACTTCCAGAATTCCTTTTTTAAAGGCACGAAATTAAAATGACAGACGTAGCGGGGTTAGAAAAAATTTAAAACTAGGCACTTTTGCTCCCTAGTAATTCCACAGTTTAAGTTTTACGTATGATCTGTGTACCGTGGTAATACAGAGCTTGGCGCAGTCTGTAGCTCAGCCTTCGTCTATCGAGATTTGTCTCCCGTCCGCACGAAATGTGTGTGTGACTCGCTAATTGATGTCAAATCGCGTATTATGACACATGCGTTGAAATTATGAAATGGTTAGAAAAAGGTTATTAAGTATGCTAATAATTTTATTTCTTGGATGGTATGAGTTAGCTCCCTTTTCCCTACAATTGGAATAATAATAACTAATGATTATACATTTTTAACACTGCTCCCTAGCCAAATTCACACGTCGTTAGGAGGTAATTTTGCGAAGTGTTTAACTTCTTTAATATTAAATGTTTCAAGAAACATCTATTATATTTTTTTACTTTGTGGAAAAAATATATTCTTATTACTTTTGTCTAGAATCAAACAGGTCGCGTTCGTAAATCTACTGAAGAACTCAGTCAGGGAGATAAACATATGATTGCAATGGGTTTGTGCACGATTAAGAAACACTGAGTTAACCGTACTTAACTCAGTGAACTGAGTTAACCGTACCATAACTCAGTCAATATCCGAAAGAACCTTTTTAATGCAGTTACAATTTTTATAAATATGTTTTTTCTTTTTCTTAGATGGATGTTGGTAACTACTTCGGCGACCACAGCGCCTCTGCCGTCCGCCGCAGACACCACACCAATCACTGGCCCACACAGCCAGGATTCACTGATCTTTGTTAGAACTGGATAGGGCATAGAAAAACGTGTTTAAGAGAGCTGTTACGACAAAAATGCGATCGACAATATCAACTGATCAGCTGATCTAGAACCTACTTATGACGAAGTGATCAATAATTAATTACTTCGCGTAAACCTCAAAATTTAAAAAAATGTAAACAGGGAAAGTGTTTAAATTAATATTGCATAGAGGCTGTAATCAAGAAAAAAATGTTTTCATTACATTTTTCGGGTATGAAAGTAATTTTAATGGTTATTGTATCTTAAAAAGCGATATTTTTTCTTTTAAATTCTCAAAATAGTAAAACTCTTTCTAAAAATTGAAATGATTTTAAAAAATGATCTATAAATTATCTATATTCCTAACGCTAATAGATCAATTATTGATCTATCATTTTTGGCGTGTAAAGATTTCAAATTTTCATTTAGTAATTGCGTGGATACGTACGCATTTTACTGTATTTAATTATTCCGCTAAATATCTGCGTGGCATTTCGCACAGCCGTTCGGCGCGAAGTGTCCTATCCAGTTATAATGAGCGATCAGTGGATCTGAAGCGGCAGTCCCACCGACAGCGGCGCACCATGCGGTCGGGGCACGAACCACAGGTTACGGCAAGACTCGGCAGCGATTTTCCAAACGTCGATACATCCATATTGAACAGGTATATCATTGAAAGTTAATTGAACAGGTTCATAATTGCTAATATGATTATTTATAAAATCAACTTATATTTACGATAACAAAATGTCAGAGAAACGAAACCAGTTCATTACATTCGAATTTGCAAAGGAAATTTGGATCGTATTCCAATAATAGTATGTGCTACCTTTCCAAAGGAGGGGTGGCTATATTTCTCTAAATTAGTTTTCATCAATATGTCAAGTTCATTGACTGACAAAATGCCAATTTCAAATACCAAAAATCATGAAATGAGTAAAAGAGTAAAGATATAAATTGAGATGTGAAGATGTAAAAATGTTTGATTGAGATATTTTTACGAAATGAAAACAGCGAAGCTGGCATATGTTGGAAGTACATTACTTCCGAATTACTAGATCACTTGCCCAAGGTGTCTGGTTAACGCTACGCTGTTCTCTTAGGAATGGCACATTGTTTTTCAACATACCGATGTATCAGTGTTACAGGGTACTGAATGCAGAACAAAAACAATTTTTTTGGTAACCTATCCAGAATTAATTTACGTACACTATTGCAAATTAAGGTGCGTTGTTCATTTTCTGGCTTAAGTAGGTCAAACTGATTACATTGCAAAATATCGAAAAATTAGGACGAAGAGGGTGCCAAATTTCAGCGAAAGCTATTTATTTTTTAATTTATTTGTAGTTAAAAACACAATGGTTTTTAATTATTTTTTCAACCCTTTTTGTGCAACTTGAGGGCTATTGGAAATATTTCAATGAAATGACAGAACTAAGATTTAGAGTGTTGTAACTCATCGTGTATTGAATCCCAGAAAATCGTTGTTTTTCTGGTTTGAATTTCAACCATCTTCTTAATTCATTCACTTCAGAAGACTGAAAATTTCAAATATTATGGCGGTTAATTATTTTTACCAATATTATTTGACGAGCGATGTCTTCAAAATGTTGCTGAATATGTTTTGGCGAAAAGCTGAAATTAATGCTTTCAAAATAATTCAATTTTTTTATGGGTAGGCTTAGACATTAAATTGAAATACCAGGCCATAGAAATTGTTTACCAAACTTACCAAACAAGTTACCAGATGTGAAGTTGGAGTAATTTTATACTAAAGTAATTTATTTCAGCTTTTCTGTTGTCAAGTCAAATGAGTAAGATGATTAATATCAGCTTAGGCCCAAAGAACATACTTGATAAAAGTAAATACTGGAAAACACAACTATACAAAATAGTCGAATTGCTGGAAAAAGCCTAAGATATGTTTATCTCATTAAAAATATATTTATTGACGGTCACGAAATCTGTCTCTTTAAAATAATGAAATTCGATGTATATTGCTTTGGACTGAGAGCGAGATAGAATAATGAAAAGCAAAATCCGAAAATGGGAATGATTTACGTTCACGCGTTATGTACATGTTATCATTCATTCAGTCACAACAATTGAGGTAATCATTTATGTAAAATAATTTTTAAGTGAATACTCAGTCATTACTGATTTTTTATATTAGTGTGAAAAACTAAGATTCAGTTATTTTTATTGCGTGATTGTAATTTATTTGAACAAATGTTTGAATTCGGTGTAGCATGAATGAAGTTGCTGTCACTAATGCTTGTGGCGAAGATGAGTCTACCGCAAAGATATACATAAATTTTAAAAGATAGAAGCTCGACATTACTTTTAACTTTTAAGAGCCTTCAAACTTATAAAATACGTAAAATAACATTTTATATTCGCTTCATTTTCCGATTGATTTGGTATACATTGCCATCAGGTAATTATTACTAGCATACAGATAATTATACTAAATATCATTTGATTTGACCGCCTTCAAGCCAGCAGCAAATCATCTTCCGCTATCAGACTTCATTCGATTGCACTCAGTAGACTGACTTGCAACTAAGACCTTATTAGCCCTTTTAAAACCTTAAAATGAGATTGACTGAGTGGGTTGTGATAACGCTCTGTAATTACAGCAGATTCGTATTTGAGAGATTGACAGAGCTCAGTTAATACAAATCTACTTCCTGTTAGGTAATGGAAATTATCTTGAAAGTCGTATTGCATGCACGGGCATCAATTACCTAATAAAATTGCTTTGGGCAATAAAAATAACTCTTAGAAAATCAAACGTGGAGAGCTGTGCATTCTTCAAAGTTTATTTCAGCAGTCTGTTTCTCAAACGCATTACGAAATAGAACAGTAGAAAACTTTTGAATAATAACGTATAATATAATTAATGCAGTATTTTTCTGCGTGTCTGAAAATCTATTCTCACATTTTCTTTCCGACGTTTTCTTAGTATTTTACATTTGTCATTATTTTGAAATACTTAGTAGTTGGCGATCACCTCTAAACGTCATTAACATTAAAGTTTTTCGTCAAATAAAGGCTGATGCATCTTCGAAACATAGTAATGAATTAAAATATATGCTAAACTTGAAATATTTGCTAAATTTATTCTGAATGTTCAGTTTCGTGCGAATAGTCTTGATTTTTTGATCCCCAGCCAAAGACATTAGTAATTCAAGTTACAACAAACGCTTGTGATAACTTGCATCATGTTTTGTTCAAAAAGTACATCATATACAATACGATCAATGATTTTCAGTTTCTTTGAAACATGTTAACCTATAAAAATCAAACATTCGTCCACACCCCACACCCCCCACCCCACTCTTTAGTAAATCTGGGACTGAAGAATGTTAGTATCTGACTTGATTTTCACCCACAAATTACTTTCATGTTGCTTTGGAGATTCATGATCTTTGCATTATGTCATTATTTACTCTCGTGCTTTTCATCTCTATCTTTCTGCAAATGATAAATTGCCTTAACTTCATTTTTACTCTCTCGTGCGTTAAAAATATTTCACTTGAAATAATTGCACTCCCTCAGTATATATTCTTATTTTGGTACTATTCCGTTATTGATATACACATTCTATTTTTGATATACTTACCTTGAATAATAAGTTCTTCCCCATTTTCATCGCAACCAAGTTTCTTGATCATTCTGCTGTTCTCCGTTCCCACTTGGAACACCCCTCGACAAACTGGTTTCAGTCATTAGAGCCACTTCTACCCCCGCATGGCAGCCCCCCCCCCTATTGTGGTTCAACCCCTAACCCGTATGCTGCAGCCGTTTCCACCCCGAATGGCTGCTTTGGAAACTCAAGTACCTCCTTGTCAACCCGGAGACACCAGCACTCTTTGTCTGGCTTCAAAATTAACTGTCAGTTAACTGACTCAACTCTTCTATTCTATTTTTGATGTTCAGTCGAGCAGCTGTGCATTCAATACAAACATTTGAGAAGTTATTATCAGATGCTTCTGTTAAAAATGTTAATATTTTCGTGTGTAATTTGTCATGTTAAGTGTTAATCTTCATTTTACGATTCGCGAGTTACGAGTATTAGAAAACATTTCGTGCTCCAATTCTTATGCTTCAAAGTATCTCGAGCTTCAATTATCGTAATAACAGCAGCTTTCATTTCAATCAAGGCAGATGTATTCAATATATATTGTAATCAGATAATTTTAATACAAGCGTGAACGGACGTTTTCTGATTTTTATAACATTTATAAACACTTAGTAAAATATATTATATATATATATATTAATATATATATATATATATATATATATATATATATATTGATCAAAAAAGTTTTTTTGTAAGTGAAAATACTTGTATAATTCTATTTCAGCATAAGAATATTGGTTTGAAAGATTCTGAGAGGAAAATTTTTATATTGCTTTGAACGAAAGTATCATCTGTATAAAAATACTTTTGTAAGTGAAAATACTTGTATAATTCTATTTCAGCAGAAAAACTGGAATTTAGTTTGCTTTAAAAGCTTTTACTAAAGAGGGGCTATTGAAAGTTAAATATGTACTATAATGTTGATGTGCCTTAATCTACAATATCAATTATCAGATGACAACACTTTTGTAAGGTATTTTGTCATCTGATAATTCAATTTGAACTTGACTGATATTTTAATAATCTTCTTAACATGTAATTAATGATGTTTAATTCTGAATAGTCAAGGAAAAACTTGTAGGTGAATGTAAGTTTTTGAATGGTGATTTTCTTGCTTTTTTAACAAATTCAAAGTCAATTATCAATGATAAAAGAAAACATACTGTTTACATTCCACATTTATGCCTTATTGGAATTTCTTGTGTATTAAGGAAAGTAATTGATGGAAATTTGGATTTTGATATGAGATTTATGGAAGTAGGAGTAAAGATGGGTTGTCTAGTCAAAACTAGTCACAAATAAATCTAGTCAAAGGTTAAAACATATGACACATTTAATTGAGCAGACTAGAATATTTTTGTACTGACAATGAGAATAAATAATGAATATATTTTATGTGCATGTTTACTTCATTGCTGATTTGTCCCGGACTTCTCCTTCTCCTCCTTTCTTCTCCACTGCCATCATTCACATTTAGAAGATGAGGGAGACAATTGGAAGATTGCATCTTCCCTAGAACTAGTACACACACCCACATAGCCTTCTTCAGACAAGTACTCGCACAATACAAAATGCAATACACAGAAACAGACACATCCAGCAGGATCACAGGGATTTGAAAATCCTGCACTGCCTGCGCATCAAACAATAAATAACGCACTCATGAAATGCTTTACACTCTACATAGAAAATCGATGTTTAAAAACTATCAATAAATACGGGTAACAAATGACTTTCAGTCGCAAAGAAATATTGTAGTAAATGATTAGGACGTTCATGAAAATGATGTGGAGGTAAGAATGTTTTAAATGAGAAAGCATGCACACACAAGTCACTTATTTCGGGACATTACTTAACGATGTTTTGTGTGTACATGTGTTCCCGAGATATTGTCCCAAACTTATCCCTTCAAATTGTCCCTGAATATTTAGGACAATATTTGACAAACCCACATTTTATCTCATTCAGTTTCACTGTCGAAGAAATATTAATCACACAAAAAATATCAATGAATTGCTTATTTTTTCAGTAGGTGAAGTAAAAATGTGAGTAGTCGTTTTTTTACATATTGGGAATCTTTTCAGAAGTATCTACCTCCAGCTCCATTTACATTTTGTCCCTCATTCACTCGTGGAGGGCACTAAGACAGAACAGAAAGGATCCTGAATTGGTAAGCGCAACTTCCTGGAAATCATTACATTTTAACCCCTTGAATACCGCGTAGAGGAATGGGCAGTTTGTTCACAAGCCTCACGAATTTCTTTGGTTTTGATTGTTTCAGAATAGTTAACCACAAATTATTTGAACACCTACCCTCACTATTTTGAATTGTGAGGGTACATCACATCACCTCCCTCATTATAACTGTAAAGTTAACTTTGTGAATTAAAAAAACAACTAATAAGACTTGTATACAGACAATACAATTTGTGGATATCCACATTTTGCATCTAGCAATTCAATTTAACTTTAGTGAACTAGATGTATTTCAGACATTTTGGTATTCAACATATTTGAAATTACCTATTTCTTCATCAACATTTACATTTGAATATACAAGATTTTGTCTGAATCCGATTAGGTCCCAGCAACTACAACGTTCCCTCCCGTTTGCTTTACATACCTATGAGGAATTGAGACAGGGGAGGGCCCTTGTATTATTAAAACGGTCTGTTACATTACCCCAAATTGTTCTTTTAAGGGCGTGAAGCATGTAATCGTACACGCAGATATGGATATGATAAGAACTGCGCGTGACTAGCAAAGCATGTAAACAAACTGCACATTGAATTCAGCGCGGCTGTTGGCAAAAGAAGTTTATCGGTAGAGTATCGCAAATAGGGATGCGACAACGATGTCTATGTTTTCAAAACATCGATATTTTTAGAACATCATCGATGGATTTTACATCTATTTCTTGATGCCAATTTTTCGATGTTTTGTGGTGGTCGATATTATTAAAACGAAAAAGTTCATCAAAATAAAAGTCTGTAATAATTTTCAGATATCTATAAATTGAATTTTCTTCACACGCAAGTGACCAAGGATGAAAAATAAAAACAACGGAATTTTTGTCCGTAAAGAATCCTACATTATTTTTGAGTTGTCGAATGAGATAATCGTAATTTTGTGAATTGTCCTGATGATTTTATTAGTGGTGAATTTAACAGTTAAATCTCAAGGAAAAATACGAATAAACCACACCACTTTAAAATTAAATTCCCCCAGCGTGAAATTCAATGGTTGCTAAACCAGTTTTAAAAAACATTGATGTTTAATGAGATCGATGATTTGATTGAAATTGATGTTTTAAATTTTAGCTACAAACATCGATGTTCTGTTGTCGATGTCACATCACTACTCCAAACGCTCTCGCCGCCTCGGGCGAAACCGATGTCAAAAAATTGCCCGACTAGCGTATGTTCCCATGGAAGTTATACGTGTACCAACCCGCTGCTCCTCTGTCTCGTTGCCAGTTGCTGTTAGGGGCGCGGCGTTGGCAGGCCTGCCTACGCGCGGTAGAAGATGTCGCACCCTTTGAATGCGGCGGCCACCAGGGCGCGCTGGTGGTCCGGGTGGGAGCCGATGCCCGCGCTCGCGGCCAGTCGCAGAAGCTCCCGCAGCACCAGCGCGGCCGAGGGCGGCGGCGGGGGCGGCGGCGGCGGCGGGGGCGGCGGGCGCGTCGGGGACGGCGTCTGCGGCACCATTCTGCGCACGCGCAATCGATTTTGTGCTTCACGCACGCACGCACACACACACACATACGCGCGTGTGCGAGTCGGGTCCGCCATGTCGCTTTGAATGGGAAAATGAATGGGGCGCGGGCGGAAACTGTTTTCCCACCTCCCTGCTGTAAAAAGGCGCCCACACACTCTTAAGTAAGTTCAAATTGTGATGGAATAGATAAGAATCCCCTTCGACCCTGTCAACGACTGTTTATTTTTCGTAGCAACATTAAAAGTTATTAATACATTAATAAAAATATTCAGAAAAATTCAATACATATCAACTAAACGTTATTGAAAATGTAATTGCATTCTATACATTTTAAAATAATCAAATAATACAAAATTACATAAGGGAAATGAACTCATGATGGTAACAAATCTATTTTCCTGGATGCTATACTACGTAGTAATCAACCATCAATCATTTTACCAAATTCGCGAAAAAAATCGTGGTGATATAATTTTTTTATGAATGTTTTTAAAAACCAATTAAATAATAATAGGCTCCTGTCAGAAAAAAACGAAAGGATACCCGCCGTCGAAAAAGTATGTATTTTTTGCAGTATTGAGTTGAAAATTTAAAATAATTGTATTAAAAAACATTACAATTATCCTCTGGCTCATACAAAATTAATCCCCGCGTGAATAAACATTTACCACGATGGAAACACTAATATCACAAGTGGGAGAAATAATACCAAATACAAGCAGAGCAGAACATCAAAGTATTAGTCAAATGAAGTACTCCGTATCATTTGCTTCCATTCATTTTCTCAGGTAAAGTAAGGGTCGGAAAACAGCGAATTTTCGTCAGAAAAACTTTTATTCCAGGTCCCTCGCAACGAAAAAGAGGATAAATCTCGTTAAAAAAAACAAACACTTCATTCCCGTAAAGGAACCCTGTAATATATCGCGAGTCCACGTATGATTATTAAAAGCGTATCACAACCCCATCCGCCGAAGGAAGCGATAACCCAACTATTCCGTGCGTGAAACCGATGGCAATCCAGTCCCCGAAAAGTGGCAAAGGGCACCCACGTACCTCTTTGGAAGCGTCGGCGGCGGCGGCGGGTGCAGCGGCGAGCGGCGGCAGTGCTATGGCGACCGCGGATGTGCTCTACGGAGCCACGAGCCCGCTCCCCCTCCAAAGCCCCCCTCCCCTCCCGCCGTCTCGCCGCCGCCGCCGCCGCGGACGGGGGAGAAAAATCATTACGGCCCAGCTGGCGATGACGTCACGGCCAGCTGGAAGCGCGCGACGCGACGCGGGCAGGCGCGGCTCTTGACGAGCGGCACCCGAGTGCACCAGGACCAAGAGCTGGATTGACGAAAGCCTCCTCACCCGCATGTTCACCACCAAGACAAAAGAAATAAGGGAAAAAAAAAAAACAACCCTAGTGGAGATTCAATAGCACGTACTTTCTCGCATTGTTTGTAAATGTGCGATTTTCGAAAATTCATAGAGTTTAACGGAAAGTTATTCTTTTAAGCACCTCTTAATTCCGTCATTTACTAAATTTAAATAAATACGTTAATTAAGCAATGAAGCATTCGTTAAGCAAAATTTAAAGAAAATGTTTGGAGTTTTTTTTTCTTTTTAAGAAGAAAATGTTAGTTTTTTTCAATTCCCAATATTTGGCGCCAAATTACACGAAAACTACCCATGTTTTCGAATAATTGAACTTTAACTTACTTGAAGATACGTCTTTAAGAAATAGATTTCATTAAGGGAAAACATTTTTATCTTCAGTTTTAGAAAGACGACCCAAAAAATTGCGCTTCCCAGTTTAAAAAAACTGGGAATTCAACGAGCACGTGACTTGTCCCATTCTCTTAAGTGTACTTTACGTTACACGAGGACAAAGTTTGAGAAAAAAAATTGGGGCTATTTTTCAGAAAATTTTGAAAATGTTTTTAAGATTCATGTAAAATATCCTCAAAAATCAAAACATTCGTTTGAAACTCCGCAAGTCTCGATTACTTTCAGATCGATCGGAATATCCGTTTTGAAGAAAATCGGCTGTTTAGGCACCAGCGTTGACCACAGACGCAAAGACGTGTCGCCGTGAATCGATTTTTCGATGACAAGGACACACAAAACATGGATTGTGTCTACAGCACGTGATAGAGGAAGCAATTTACTAAATGGAGCACCAGCCTTTACTCACTTTTTCCTTACTAGGCCTTGGCAATTAAGTTTCTCTGTCTAAAACTCGTTTTCCGTCGCACGATTGCATCACTTTTCCTTCTTCCGAAGTACCTTCGTAAGGGCGAGAAAGTAAAAATCTTGAAAACTGATTGTAATTAAAAAAGTTACAAGGCTCTTGTTAAAAATTGCACATAAGTTCAGAGCAACCAGATCACGGGAAACAACTACAGGAGACAGCATTCCCAGCATGTTATGATTGTAGTGGATTGTGATTGTGTTATCAATTTATATTTTCAGTTGTTACAAGTTGCAACTCATGCTACCGTTATCATTTCTGTTGTTACACTCTCATCAGCCACTAGTGTCACTGCGAAGAGACTTTTCTGACGGGCTATAGTTCAAATTTCTCTCATAAAAATTGGGAATCTATTTTGGAAGTTTTAACAGTAACTTTTTAACTATAGTGAGATTTTGCAATTTTCAAAAATTCAGAAAGTTCAACGAAAATGAAAATTGCGCCATTCTTAAGCGTTCCTTGTTTCTTTCTTAAGTTTCCACCTCTAGGTGGAAAAAATTGAGCGTTTTTTGAGTATATATTGAGGATCTATTTACAAACAGGTCCACTTCCTTGGATCTGTTAGATGAAATATTAACGGGTTTCTCTCGGTAATTACAATTATATGTATAATGATCTAGATTATGATATGAGCTTTTACAACAGATTTTACTGAAGACAAAAATCTCTACCCAAAAATTTGTAGTTTTGCAACGATACCTTTTTCGCCAGAAATGGGACTAAAACCAATTTTTTTACCGTTCTTTGAAGACGAATAGGATATTTAAAGAAAAAAGTTTGGAGCCGTATTTCAGAAAATGGTTGTTTTTAAATTGCCTGAATTTCAGGCGAAAACTACTTAATTTGCGATAAATTGTAGATGACGTTATGCCAAGATGTTTTTGAAGAACAAATTTTATTCAAGAGAAAATACCTTCAATAGTGCCGGAAACAATTTTGAAGATTTGCGATTTCCGAAAATCAGGTATTTCAACGAAAATGAGACCTGATTTTACGTTATCCGAGGACAAACTCTAATCAATAAATTTGAAGCCATATTTTGAGAAAATTTTGAAAATGTACTATATGTGGCTACTTAGTGGCTTCTATGTAATGTACTCCCCATAGTAAAAATATCCGTTTCAATCTTGCAGGACACTGAGTTCCTTTAAATCAATCGAGGATAATCAGTTTTGGAGAAATTCGTCCCAACGATTTAGGAACTAGCACTGGCAAAAGAGGGTTGGACACATTTTGCCGAAAATAAAATTTCGGTTTCAAGCACGTACACAACATGGAACTAGACAACGCGGTAGCGGAAATAATTTACTACTTACAGGAAAAATATTTATGCACTTTTTCGTACCAGCGCCCGACAATAGGAGTATTTCTGTCGAAAAATTGCCGTTTTCCAGCAGCACAACTTTACAATACTTTATATAGTAATACAATACTGCAACTTATAATACGTTATCTTCTTACGAAGTAAGGCGCAGTTATTGTACAGGGAATAATGGCAAAAGTGTTGCTGCACCAACCTAATCAATTATTCTTTGTGAAGTGCATTTATTAGTCTAATTTCGTATAAATAAACGTAGTTAATTCTATTTTTTTTTAAATTTTTTTAATCTCCAGAAAGATTTATGCAATGTCCTTTACAAATCAATTCTATTGACAAATCTGTGATAAAGAAGTGAACACCATCTTTGAAAAAACAACATTTGTTAATGAATCGTCAGTTGCGCTTTCAATGAATTGAAAACGTGGGCTTTTGACGTTTTTTCGGCCGTAGTTTTCACCGAGGGTTTTCTTGCGTCCTTTGAACTCTTTGATACCAGTTTAGAACATGAGGCAAAAGGGGAGGGGATCTATTTACAAACAGGTCCACCTCCTGCGTCTGTTCTTAGACGAAATAATAACGGGTTTCTCTCGGCTTCCACGAGAGCAGAGCCCCACCGATCTAGTGTAGTATACACAGGGGGCGAGGCGAGGTCATTAACTTAATGCAATAGACAACTGAGCGAAGACTGGTTTTTCTCGGCGTCCAAAAAGTGATGTCATGATAAACGCTGTACCACTACAGACATTTGCAATGCACTGATAATTTTCGGATTATATTTATCCAACGCGGTGCCCGAAAGCTGTTTTAAATACCCTAATTAGTATTCGTAATAAACGAAAAAATACATCGTCATTTTTAAGACCTGCATGGTATGTGTTTATTTAGTCAAAAACAGTAAAAACTGTATGTGACGTATAGGGGAGAAAATCATATGCGCACGCATTCTTGAGTTTGAGAATCCCTTCCCAACAATTTAACTATTAATAGTTGAAAGATAATAATAATAATAATAATAATAATAATAATAATAATAATAATAACAATAATAATAATAATAAATTAAAGCGAGATCAAAACTAGATATTTTCGTTTCCGAGTTATAGAAAACTTATTTGGAACGGTAAGCGAACTGCAGATTTGATTTTTCTGCAGTTTTGATGTTAACATGAAGTTCGTGCAAAGAATCTGGCACTGTGGAATGAAAATCTTAGCGACACTCACAGATCAATGACATCTGTACTCATTTTCACGTCGTGTTAGGCACAATGAACTCTTTGGACGTTATTCTTATGGCAGAATCCCGTGCACTATTCGATTGTTGCAAAAGTAGAAAAAATATTGTCCCGTAGAGAAAATGAGGATGATCACAACAGTTGTCATGAAAATACTTTTAAACAAAACAATGAAAACCCTGGATATCTGCGGAACTGACTTTTTAATCGCTTTTTTATTCAAACTATTAAAACATTTCCCAAAATTCGTGGACATACTATTTTGGAAAAATGTTCTTTTAAAAAAATGAATTGTCAACGAAAATGTGTGAATTAGATTGTTAAAATTCGTGAATTAGATTATATCGTCGCTGGGGTGTTTTCGTTCTTGAAATTCATTTAAAAACTTCCAGCAACAAAGTTTTGGGGAAAATGAAATTATTTTCTTTCATCACCCGAATTTCGGATACATTACTTGCAATTAATTAATTAATTAATTAATTATTTTTTTTAAGACGAACCGCACGGGACGTGAGCCAAGGCACAGATGCAGGATGTGTGACCCGTAGGTCTGAAAGTGTTTTTTTACATGACAATATCAGCGGTAAGACCTACCCAAATCAATACTGGAATAATCACGAGAAGCCCTCTCGTCAATTTCGTATTACTGGGTGTTCTGGTCAGTCGATTTTTCAGGTGGATGTGAGTGAAATTGGTGGATCTGATAAACAAATTAGGTACGTAATTTAGTCAGTCGTGCTGTGTGTTAATATTATTTTATGGATATATTATTATTCATGGATTGTAGGGAAAAGAGTGAAATAATTAAATGTGGTAAAATGTTTTTTAAGTATTCAAGAACTTAAGCAGAATACATCCAAAAATGGAGTCAATTCAATGTTGCAGACTTTCGTTCTTTAGAATGAAAACTGGAATGAAGTATAGAAACTTTTTTCTTTCAAAATACAAGTAGTATATGACTTAGTGTAGGGATCACAGAATTTTGAAAATATACATAGGATTCACTTCTCCCCATAGCACGTCATACGCAGTTTTTACTGTTTGTTGACGTAAAATAAATAAATAAACCAGACGGATAATGAAGTACGTCGGTTTTGTACGTACGGTACTCTCAAAGTCCATGCGTTTCTATTCAAAAACGTTTCTGATACATGCGTGTATGTAATGAAAGATGTTAATGATAAACATTTAACAAATTTCAAATATTCTACATTTTATCGCTTATTGATAGAAGTGAGACTTGAATTTCAAAAGCGAGAAAAAATGCAATAATGATAGAAAGAAATGTTATAATATTGTGACGACATTCTGGAGCAAGCAAGAGAACATGTTTGGCAACAACTCGCGGATTCTCCATAAGACACATTGTGCCTTCACAACATGAAAAAATAGAATAGTCCAAATAAGAAATGACTATTATACTCCTAAAATATCAGTTATTGTAGTTATATGAGAACTTTTATTTTTTTAATCATGTTCTCCAAAATTGTGAATCCGACATTGGGAAATATAAACTTCTAGAAAACCAAGTAATATTAAATAACCAGAAAATCTTAAACTATTCTAAACATGAAAAGAAAAAAGACTCTTTTGAAATAGTCATAACATCGTACTTATACATCACTAGCTACTTACATTGGGAATGATTCCTGAAATGTTATTGGAAAAGTCTAGCCCTTCGTGACTTTTAAAGAAAAGAACAACGTCAAGAAGTGATATACTTTGCTTCAAAATCGCAGTTTTAAACTAAAAAACACAACACGATCACTATGCAATATTTATCTGAAAAAACAAACCAACAAACAACAGAATGACTGATAACAATGAAATAGGCCAAACAATGTTACAAGTATTTCTCCATTCACTTTTAAACAGTAAGCATTTCATTGAATTTTTTAATAAACAAAATTATTAAAAATTGACTGATAAGTAACATAAAAATATCTAAAAAAGAACTGTAACGAATTGTTTCGAATGTTTATCGTCGGAAATGTCGGAAATGTAACGAATGTTTATTGACTTGGTCTCAATTGGAGGAACTTGTCCTAACTTTTTCTCCGTGGCATTGAGCGTGGGCGAAAATTAAAGTACCACAGTACTACGTTAAATTTACTACACTATAAAGTAATCCGAGAAAAAAGTGTGCCCACTGTCAATAATATAATACATTTCTGTTCTCTTTAAACATTCAGTTCATGCATGCAAGTTAGTTCCAGTAGAATACCACATTCGAATGCAAATTTTCTTTAGAACTGTTTCTTGAACCAAGGTTTTTGAAAGCGCTTGAAAAGTAGGCCACGGAATAACCTACACATTTCAACGTCTTCATTATGCAAATAGCTAGTGATTCATCATATAGTACACGTCAGTGGCTTCAAAAGAACAGAACTGAAAGTGAGAATGATAAACGAATTTTAAATCACATTACATTATCACTATCATCATATGCTGAAAACACATGAACATGTAGATGAGAAAGAAAATCTTAGCTTTAGACACCAGTATGCGTTTATATATAATGAAATTATGCTCACAATGTGATTTAATAAATCTACAGAAGATATTTAAGCCTTTTCTGCATGTCTATCGTCCGGGCGAACCTTAGCAACTTCTGAACCGATGAAGAGACTTTGATGATGAATCAAAGATACTTTGCTGATAAACGTAAAGTATATTTTTTAATATAACTAGTAAAGGCAGTTCTTTTCGGAAACGTACAGCGTGCTAAAAATTAAATTTTTAGTGCTAGTTCGAAAAGCAAGACCATGTTTAAAAGTTCTGATAAAATTGTGAATGCGTCAAAGAAAAAATACTTCCGTCTGATCTCAATGTAACATGTTAGGACCCCAATTAGGTGATTTGTGTAAAATGTCATCGAAACTGTCGGAAAGATCTTATTTTCATTACGATATAACAATGAAGAGAGTTCACTATAGCCAAATAATCTAATACGCGTTTGTTCTGTACGTGGATCGGGGCCGGTAGCTTCAGTTCAGTTCAACCAAAAGTTCAGTGTATTGAAGATCAAAATATCGTGAGTCGAATGTATAATGTTGAAAACATTTTTACCATCCTCATAACTTTCTATCGGTGGTAATATGTTCAGTTAAACACGTTAACCGTCAATTGCACTCTTCAGTGGAATTAACAGTGGATTAACTTGTTCTGTGTAGCTTTGGAGCTCGCAATATTGCTTTCTGCTCTGGGCGGGAACTCATTATCGTCATTTCCGGTGCAGCCAGCGCTGCGAGGGGGGAACTGGGGAAGTCGATTAAGAGGCTGCGCGTGGGAGGCGGCCAGTTCAGCTCGACCTCAGCTCTAGGAATTTGCACGAGCGGATGCAAGACTCATTGAGGTTTCGATTTGTTGTAACTAGGGAACGGAATTTATTGTAATAAAAAATGCACAATATTTACACACACACACACACACACACACATATATATATATATATATATATATATATATATATATATATATATATATATGAAAATATAAATGCAGCTTAAACAACAGTACAACATCCTAAGGGATTTTGCCGATGCTGTACGGAAAATAAGAGCAAAAAGGTGAGTTAGATGTCCAATAATGATTGTGGAATGAGAGTGTAGTATGTATATATATATATATATATATATATATAGATATATATATATAGATATAGATATAGATATAGATATAGATATGAGAATATAATGAAATATATGAGAGTGTATTTCGTGATACACATACACACGTCTGATCTCGATATATAAATATATATATTTTCTCCAAAATTAATTTTCCACGATCGATTTAAAATAACTCGAGGTCTTGTGAGTGTGAAACGAACAATTCGTTTTCGGGGATACTTTATATAGAAGCCTCAACATTTTCAAATAAAAAAAAGGCTCCAAATTTTTTTATTAGCCTTTGTTCTCGGATAAGCGGTAAAGGATGCTGATGAGAATGGTGCAGAATATAATTTCGTTGCGTTAACTTAATAATCTTACGGAAATTGCAATTTTTTCGGCGTCTTCCTTCGACTGTAATATTGAAGAAAAATATTTTTTTTCTGAATGAAATCGATTCTTTGAAGACGATTGCCGATCCTCGATGATTTAGGGGATCTTTCAAGTCATCTTTTTTTGTGCAAGAGTATCATATCTCATAAGCGCCAGTTGTCGGGGACATCATATCCGCGTTCAATATCGTGGTCATCAATAACATACCATTCATCAGTAGTCTCTTGCAGAATTCATTGTATGAACAATGGGCCTCGGAGAGATCCCGTTTTTGGCTCTTCAGATTGATTTCGCCACTTCGGCAATATCAATTGGCTTGTCAAGAATTAGATTGTCAGCATCAAGTCTGTATTGTCACTGTGAAGTCTGTGCTGTGTCTGTATTGTAAGGGTAGCCTCACCGGAAATACACTCTCATTCCAAAATCATTATTGGACATCTAACTCACCTTTTTGCTCTTATTTTCCGTACAGCACCCCAAAATCCCTTAGGATGTTGTGCTGTTGTTTAAGCTGCGTTTATATTTTCAGAGTATATTTTTCTTAGCATTAGTAGTGTTAAAATAATCCTTTCTGGATGTCATAATGGTACTTTTATTCTCATAGTTTTACGTTGAAATCCATCTTCTGCGGTTGCTATTCATTGTTTTTCGTTCAATGTATCAAACCACGGTTTACCAGTTCTCGTTGTCACTTCTTGTTTCGACATTCTGGTACTCAGCTACTTCTGTGATGCTAGATTTCAAAACGCCATTGAAGATATGTGGGTCGTCTCTTTCCGGCCAGGCTTTGTCAGCAAGCTCCTCGTAATATTTCTCGAAAATATTCCATTTAAGAACATTTTGTCAGTTTATGAAGATCTTTTTTTGCTGCATTCCGGATGACTGACGCCTAGATGAATTCTTGCAGGAAAGTAATCTGATGTTCTCACGGTAAGGATGATGTCAATCAGTTTAGGTGTTCCCTGTTCATCCAAATCAAATCCGAAACGGAGCATTCTCTTTGTGGTATATGTCCCATATTGTTCGTCCATTTCGTACTACAAAGCCTATTTCTTCAAATGTTTCTATCAGACCGTACGAATTTTATTTTTCGTACATGGTTTGTCTCAAAACAGTTACACTTGTATTGCGAGTCGATCTACATTCGAGCTGATTGAGTTGGCCAATCCGCGCGTTGAAGTCACCCCCAACTATTATTGGTAAATCGTATTTATCTTGTAGTGTCATAAACACATCTGTAAGAAATTCTAACCTGGCTCCAAAGAACTTATTTCTTAAATTAAATTTAAAATTATCACCTTCAAATCGACAATTTCGAATTTAAAGGAAATCCAGTTTCTGTTACAATCTATGAATCAAATTGAGTTTACAAAGTCGTACAATGTGATTAATCCTCCACATGCTCCGCCAAGCGACTTTTTTTTTATAGAATTACACGTTTTGAAACCAAAATTAAATAACGCTGCTGGAAGAGTTACAATATATTTTGTTAGCTACGTTTCATTGAAACATAATAATAGGTAATTACATAGTGATAATTACATACTGATTCAGGTCTGAAAGAGACAAAGGAAAGAAGTTATTAATGCCTGCCAAGCACGAAAAAGATGATTGATTCTGTAGTCGGTAATATCACAACACACACACACACACACACACACACACACACACACACACACACATATATATAATATATATATATATATATATATATATATATATATATATATATATATACACACACACATACTAGTTGGTTTGTGTATGCTTCAAAAACTCAAAAACTTTCTGCACCGACTGAACCGAATTTTTGACACAATAAACTTTTTTGACACGATATTTAACCGGCTTCAAAGATTTATTTTGTCTGTTTTTCGCGTCAGTAACATACCAGGGACCGCGAGAAAACAGAGCTTTTTTAACGGTCAGTTGTGTTCCAGCAACCGCGCCATCTGCCGGAAGCGAGGGGAACACTCGCTATACTAGCTTACGACAACCGCAGTCACATTGTGAAACATTACCTGTTCTAATTTACATTGTTTATTAACAAAAGGCGTCAATACAATTAAATGCAACCAACGTTAGAAAAAACATTTTGCCATGTTCGTACATAGGTTTTGATTGATTGATTTTTCGTGTTTCTGGGCGCGTCAACTGCTTCGGTCATTAGTCTCGATAGTGCATGTTTTTTGTTTTGTTTTTCTCGGGAGATGGCGGTGATCTTCCCCCGCTAGATGACGAGATCCGGCACCGACCTACCGTCGGCTAGTGGGGTTTCCCCCTAACCAGGACTCTCCCACCAACGAGGCACCGCCCCAGCCGGGACAAGCTCTAAGCTCCCGACCGATCTCCCGGAATATGTGATAGTGTGGTGCATGTTAGTGTAAGAGAAGAGGATAGGACAAGGAAGAGGAAGGACAGATCGCGCGCGGTCCGTGGCCCGTTTGGTAGGGTACTGCTCCGGCATTCGCCTGGTGTTGATCGGCGAAACCACGGAAAACTACCGATAGAGCAGCCGGCCGCTAGAATTCTCCTCCAGACAGCGACTGAATTCGACCTGCTGAAAAGCTATGTCGAAAATCCTGTCGCCTGAGGAGTGGGAACCTAGGACCTCCCAGTCAGAGACACTGCAGTGACATCAGTTGATGCCCTGAGCTACCGCTCCCGGTACCATTTTTCAGTGTTATCGTTTTCTACTCCACGATTCCGGTTACCTAAATCATAAAGTCGCGAATACAGTTGAAGGTGAAAACGCTGCCATCCCCGCTTTCGGGACCAAGAGCCGGTCCAAAAGCGCGGCCCAGCCCACGGGGCCAGGATGGAGCCGGCGGAGGGGGCGGGGGCGATAAAGCGAGCGCTAGCGGTGGGGGCGATAAGCCCCCGCCCCCTTTCCATCCACGCCGCGCGGCAGGGCTGGCCAAACACTTCTCCTTGGCGCCAACGCAACCACTTCTTTTTATTTTTTTTAAATTTTATTTTACGTAAAAAAAACAGTTAAAAACTGCGTATGACGTGCTATGGGGAAAAGTGAATTGTGTGCACATTTTCAAAATTCTGTGATCCCTACACTAAGTCATATACTACTTAAATTTTGAATTTTGTAAGGGAGAAAAAGAACAACAAAAAAACTCCTTTGTAATAAAATCTATTTTGAAGGATAAATAAGCAATAAATTTTGAATTTTGACTTCCACAACAACGCGTGCACTCCGTATTTTTAAACTCGCTTGTCACCGCAGAAATCTGGTGGAAATGCACAAGGAAGCATCTTCCAGAATAAAGAAGTACAGTCGACTCGGATATAGAGAACCCTCGCTATAGAGAAATCGGATATAGTGAACCATCGGATATGGTGAACTTAAGTCACTGGTTCAGTTTCACACTTACATTGCAAATAAGCATAAGAAGATTCGGTTATAGTGAACCTGAACCTCAGTTCAGTTCACTATAGTGAACCTGGAAATTAATTGGATCTCGTATGCTATTAGGCGATTGAAAGAGCTTTCGGAGAGTGTGATGATGTGACGACAGTGTAAGAGGAATTAAAAAGTGTCAAAACTGCTTTACAACACTTAGAGATGCAGAATCAAGAATGGAGAGGGAACGAAGTCTGGAGAAGGATTTAATGAAAAATGTAAGAAGCACAAATTTGAAAATAATTGAATTTTAAGGACGAATAAATGTATTGAAATTTTCAGTTCGTGCCGTTAATGTATTTTGCTGTTTTTCTATATTAATAAAATCAATCATTGTGGATAAATTCCATTTAATTTTGACATCATCCGATATAGTGAACCACACATGTTGGTCCCCAGAAGTTCACTATTACCGAGTCGACTGTTTTTACTCATTTTAGTTTTTTATTTATTTAGTCAAAAACAGTTAAAAACTGTATGTGACGTATGGGGAGAAAATCATCTGCGCACGCTTCTCGAGTTTCAGAATCCTTCCAACAATTTAACTATTAAAAGTTGAAAGATGAAAAATAATAGTAATAATAATAATAATAATAAATTTAAAAAGCGAGGGATTAACATTTCAAAAACTAGAACGGTAAAATTTTGAACGGTAAAGTAACAAACAGATTTGAATTTTCTGCATTGTTAACAAAATAGAAACTCACCCTAAGCTCAGATAATATACACACAATATACACACACAATACACACACACACACACGTCAGTAGTTATTGCCTTCAATTCGGAGCTCAATATCCACTACATAACTTACTTGGGACGAGAGAATTGTGATGACGAGGGAAATATGAAAACAGTTGAATGATGCTACATGTTTTCTCATGGACGAAATTACAGGGAATTATGAAAGGGAAATATGAAAAACCACATCTAGTCGCCGCTCTATCATTAAAACTCTCATACCGTTTTGGTGCATAAGTAACTATTACTCTAAATACATTACTTACATTCTCGCATAATGTTTCTAGCAGTATACTTCAGCTTCAGTGCTCCCCAAGTAAGGCTGTTAAATGTGAACCCTAGTCAGGTTAGAGAGCACAAAATGACGCCGGCTAGCGTGCACATTTAACAGCCATTTTTGGTGAGTTCAGAGCGATTTTCCTAAGGATGAGCCAAAGTGACAGCTAGTGCTGTCAACATAACTGAAGGTTCTGTGGTCGTCGTGCCCTTCAGCCCATTAGACTCCCTTCCTGCATTCGTTCGTTTGCAGTTGGCTAACTTCTAAATGGCTTCGACTCTTCTTTTGTGATATCCTCGTCCGACAAAAATATAGAGCGCAGCGAGAAATAATTGAAATTAGGAAGTGAAGTGTTATGTGCTCTTCTGTAATTTTTTCTTTATTAATGAACTACCGATCAGTAATACTTACATTGAATGTACTTTTTGCGTGATAAATATTATGATTATTTTAAATTCGAGACTTGAATGCGAGATGCGTACTGATGCACGTGGCTCCGGTCTTTGTGCTGTTGTGAGGCGAGCTGTGATTGCGAGCGTCTCACAGCACAGTATTAAGTATGGATAGTCGGGGTGTTAAAATTATAAATTAACCAGTCTCTTCCCTATCAAAATGCATGGGCTCATTGATGTGAAACGCGAGAATAGGTATTTGAACGTCCCATGAAAAATATTTTTTCTTTCTATTTACATTCGGTTTTCTTTTACTGGTTGTGAGAGCATGTTACGAGATTTTCCACATACACAATTAAATTTAAAATTTCCGGACTCGCGTACGTGCATCAGCGAAACTCTTAGACTTCTTCATAGGGATGTTTTCACAGGAGCCATTAACCAAACTTTACGAAGGGGCGTGGCTGAACAGCATTTGCGTCGGAGGGATACTTCTCTGAAATACATGTGATGTTCACTTGTTTTCGCGAACTGTCACTTTGGCTCATCCTTAGGAAAATCATTCTATACTGAAGATGAGGTAAAGACCCCGAAACGTGTATGCAGGAATGTGAGATATGTGTCTAGTATAAATACTTTTTTTTATGAAAGATTACGTATTACCCATCCCTTCGTATTTGTTGGTGAATACTTATTTTACTAATCGTGATGATCACACTCGACATTCATTTTGCACACATTTCATGTTCTTCTCATGATAAGAGACTACAGGTATTACAGTATTATAGTCATTACTACCGATATTACAGAATTGGAGCTTAAAATGCATTTTCATCGCGTGAAGGACTGAAAATGCCTGTTCGGTATAACTGATGTCGCTGAGAATCTCGAAAGCGTTTATACGAAGACAGCAGCCGAAATTCGTATTAACCATCCCTTTACCATGCATTTTGTAGAAGGGAATAATTTGTAGAAAGTTATAATTCACTGTCTAATTTTCTAACATTGAAATATATTCTACTCACCAGAGTTGGAAAAGAAAATAATTTTCTTTTTTAGTGTTACACTTTTGCTTGTTATTGCCCTAGATACGAAAACTGATAAAAACTGAATAACTTACCTAGATCGAGAGGATTGTGGTAACGAGGGAAATATGAAAATAGCTGAATGACGCTTCATGTTTTCTGATGGAGGGAATTATGAAAAGATAAACTGAGTATAGTTAACATCTACTAAATTAATAAAAAAGTATCTGAACCATTGTTATATAAAAGCATTATCTGAACCACTGTTAAAATAAATATTAATATCCTTTTTGATGGTCGGTATAGAATCTAATTCTTGAATCATTTTGTGCCACAAAGCGTTCCTCTCAAAGTGCTAGATGCCATACCCACGCCAGATCAATGGCAAAAGCATTGTTGTGCAAGTTGCAAGTTTTTTTTCTTCAAAATTTAGTAGTATATGACTTAAGAATCACAGAATTTATCACAGAATTTTGAAAATGTGCACACAATTCACTTTTCCCCATAGCACGTCATACGCTGTTTTAACTGTTTTTTGACGTAAAAAAGCTAATTACGCCCTGAAAAGTGTCGTGGTATGAACATTTCTTTAAGTGAATTTGAGATAGATATTTTCAGAAGTATTCATTTATTCACAATTAATATTTATATTAAAAATTTGTTTTATACTCCTAAAGCTAAATTCGCTCCCAAAAAATATTTTTAAAAAAATACTTATAATCTTAATTGATAATGGAGAAACTTGACATTTAAGAGGTTAAATTGTCTAAAAATTACGAGTAATTTGTGATATTTTATGTCAGGGCAAGTTGCAATCGCATTTTGTAATAAAACTTAAGACAAATAATTTTAAAATGTTTGCAAAACTATTATCTTTTCAACAAAACAGTGGTGATGATATCGAGCAAAGCCAGATATTTGAACTTCAGGAAGAAAACACAAAACGATACGATTCTTAAAGCCAAAATCACTTTAAAGAAAGTTAATATTTTTTGAACAAGGAATTCATAAACGACTAAAAATAAAGTTCTTCAAAAGGTTCAAAGTTTTAACTTATTTATATAATCATATTGGGATGTTTGGAATGAAAACTTGGATTCTTTGAAGGTACCGGGGATTGTGAAACATTTCAGAATTGTAACCGCTACAACCGAAAGTGGTGACAATTCAATTCAAGAATACGATGTGTACATAACTAAAGAAGAAGTGCAGAAGCAATACGTTTCGCAAGTGTTTACTGAATGTCTGAAATAACATCCAACACAATGAAATCTATTCTATCAAAACCTTCACTACCTAGTTGATTTTTGTGAAATTCTGACAAATCAAACCCACCTATTGCAGTTTTGTGAAAATGGAGGCTTAAAACTTGTGATGTTACAATATGATACGAAAATAGGTTTTATCATAATTAAGTTCTATATTTTAAATTAACAATAATTTAATTATGATAAATAACTGAACTGTATGTCAATATTTTCTTCACCTATTTCGATATGTCACAATTCTTTGCACTCACCTGGTTGCATATGTGTATAAGTTTTGATGCAAAAATAATTCCAAAAAGTGCATAAAATTATTTATTTTAAACCGAATAAGTGCGAATGTGTACACACGGTCCAGGAAAATACTATATATCTTCCGACATGTATGTTTACCAAACAAGTTGCTCAAATAAAAATGGAAGACAGAATCATTTTCTACAAAACCAAAAAGAAAAAAAAAAGAACATGTTCCTAGGACAAACCAATAAACTCGATTTTGTTTCACAAAAATTGCAATTATTTTGGCCTTCAGAACTGATGAGGTTGGTCTTCAACGATATCCGATCGAGCTGAACCTGTGGAATGTAATTTTTACATAAAATGACAATTTTTGAGATTTCCATCAAAAGATATTGTGAAAGTCGATTTCTTGCGACTTCTCGAATACACAATGTACAACCCTGGCTCAGTAGAGACAACGCATGTGTGAAAAGCAACTCGATATACTCACATCTGTGGACCATGTGCAAAGCGCGAGGTTTTTCAGTGCAGGGCAACGCCCTGAGTTCCAATGTAACAGCGCTCCGGAGAATTTTTCAATTTGACAAAAAATTGATCTCCGTCCCATTGCTCTCAGTGTGAAGTTACTTGTGAGATCAGGTTCAATAGTCCACGAAATACAGTTTATAGTACGCGTTACAATAGGAATTAAGAGGGCTTCTCATTACATCTGGTCTAGTATTGCTCTGGAGAAAATCGTCTTAAAATAAATAAATATCATCTTTAAAAGCATATATATATATAAATTGCAATAAACGTTTATATACAACTAAAATTAGATACTTTTCTTCGGGAAAAATAATCTCTCCGTTTGCTCTCCTCTTTTGGTATTAAACTATTTACTGTTATGTTAGCTAATAAATTCGCCGATTCACTTTTTACGAAAATAAGATAAATAGAAACGAAGATTGATTTTAAGAAAATATATAACGTTGCATTCTGTTCATTTATTAGCAATGCTCAGTAATGAAAATAGAAAAATGAATTATATTCAAGCCGTTGAATTTTCTTTTTTTTTTTGTTGCAACAATTAAACTCCAACAATTACTGGCTAATAATGTAATAAAAATATTATACCCGTGTTTGACTGTATAATTAAATGATACAATAACCTATTAAATCATTGGTTAGCTTTTGCTGACAGTGAAATATATTTTTCACAATTGGGTTACATGAGGTTAAGATAGGTAGTTAAAAAACTTAAACACGCCATGGAAAGTCGCAAACTCGAAACATGAAATGTTGATAGCATTGCATTGATACCTGAAACTCGCGTACTGTCTACTCTTACTTTCGAAACAATATTCTCAAATATTTGGTCACGCAAAGACACGTAGTTTTCGTCTAATTTTGTTAATAGTGAATTGTTAAATTTACTCGTCGTAGTCTTGCGACTATTCCTTATATATGAGGGTGCAACCTGAACATACAGCTTCAGACGATCATGAAAAATGTCAACTCGTATGAACAGAGCACCAACAGTGTTGCAAATGCACAGATAACAAGGCATCCACCTAATGTGAATAAAGAGAAAACTTCTTTGTTGTGATATTCTCGTGAAATGTAATTTTAAGTGTTCAGCAATATTTAATGGACAGTTTTAGTGTCTTAATTCTATATTTTTTGTAATTCAAATTATAGAAATGTTGCATATACGGTAGGTGCAATGCCGAAGACACATGAAATCTGAACTTAATAAGAATAATAAATTAGTTCAATGTATCAATGAGAATGTAAATAAAACGGAAGTTATTAAAATTCAACCTTGGTCATTAATATTTTTTTTCACTTGAGACATCCACAACCTACAGTGCGAGTTATGTAATGAATGTTGCACATTCTAGTTCTGGGTTTAAGCTTGAAGTATAATACCCCACAGTGTTTCCACACTGTGAGTGTTTTATAAACATGCCATCATTTATTCCTTAGGCGTATTCTGGAAGAATCCGGCTAGAAATAGCCAATCGATTCATCTCGTCGAGAGAAGTCCTTAGGTGGCTATAAAACTTTCCCAAAACGCCTTTCAGGTGTTTACACCCCCAAGGTTTTCTCGGTAATTCAATACAAAATTAGGTGTAATTACACAGGCACACACAACAAGTTGTCAGACCCAAAGACTTGACACAGGTTTATCTGTGAATGTCGACGAGCTGAATGGGAATCAGAGGTCAGAATTGCGCCACCACATTCTAATTCTTTTAAATCACGAAAAACCATCGAGAAATTCAATTTTTTGTTTTCGAGGATTGTTGTCGACCCAAAAACTTGAACATGTATGTCGAGCGCTAAATCCGAATCTGAGCCAGAATTGCAGTCATCCTCCATTTTTTTTAATCGCAAGAAACCACCCTCAAATTTACAATCTACAATTACTATTCATATAATTTCACGGTGTTTTTTTTCGTGATATAAAAAAAAAGAAGGGTGATGGCGCAATTCTGATGTCAGATTCGGATTCAGCACGTCAAAATACACAGAGAAACATGTGTCAAGTCTTTGCTTCTTGCACCTTTCATTGGTGTCCCGGTGTTATCATCAGTCTGATGATTCTAGTCGCAACGATTCGTGTGTAAATGCCGAAGAGAGAGTACAGTAATTCACAGCGAATTACCAATGTTCTCCCAGGTGCATGGAAACCCGAAAAATATATTTTCTAGAATTCTTTCAGAATAATGTAGAGGGAGCCGGCGTTCCAATTCATTTTTGGTTGTTCCATTGTTGAGAGGAATTAAAAGTGCCATTTATCCTCTCTTCAGGAGTCGAAGACACTAACATGCGTTTTAGTTGCTTAAAGAAAAAAACAGAATGCGTTTTTAGAAACATTTCTTAGAATATTCAGGATGGATAGGCCAAAAAATCAGTTCTCCACCAGGACTCATGGTGGCAAACGGCCTTACTCGATTACTTTATCAGGATTAATGTTAAAGTTTAATTTCGTCTAAATTTTGATGCGTTTCTCACAGCAAGAATAAATTCAAGTAAATTTGTCCAGATATTAATTTCATATGAAAACGTGAATATTATAGGCATATACTCACTTTAAAACATTAAATATTACTACTCTAATCCTTTGATGAGAATTTTAAATGCTAATGAGAATTTGAAATCACAATTATAAACATCTTCTTCAGATGTAAAGTAGCCCTCTGAATTAAGTGGTACTATAATAATGTGGTGTTCTTTCGAATACGAAAGTAGCTCCAAGAAAACTACGGATCACCGGACACGATGTACGGGGTTTCCTTTTCTTTGATGAAAAAATTTCTCTAGGTATTTTCGTCGGCTGCTTTTGATTCACCGAGCAAAACTTTTTTCTTTACCAAATGAATTGCAAACTTTATCTTCTTTCCTACTTTGGTAGACGTGAATATAGTAAACAAAATAATCCGCATTAGAAAACAATGACAGTTATTGAATTAATCAGTGAAATGCAATACAACATCACAACGAACAATTTAATAATCCAATGTGGTCAAGACGTTTGATACAAACATTTTACAATCTTAATTGCTCGTGTGCTGTGAAGATCAGATAAATTACTGTTTTATTTCTACATTTACGCTAAACACAATTAAAATACAACACTTTGTTAATCTGTTATGGGAAAGAAAATATTAATTGAATAATTAGGTTTATTGACGGTTATGTAGTTATCTTTGGAGTGCTTCGTGCGATTATCTCGAAATGTCTTCAGGAAAGATAAGCTATATTTCTTCAATACTACCTTTAGTTTTCATTATTTGTTTATTGTTGAACCAAATCTGTGAACAAAAGCACGTAATTAGTAAATTAGACATTGTGTTGTGCATATGTTCTGTTGCAGTATTTGCTGAAGCTCACTCGTGGTAATATCCCAAGATTTTTTAGTGGCAAATGCAAAGATGCGTTAGTTTGGCACAAACACATTCTGACACACATGAATTAATTTATTTGCTGAATAAATCCCGTTGAATAAATAATACATACACTTGATTGCTCTTAGAATCGAACAGCCCATATTAGCTATGTGGTCTCATATTAGCAAAGTGTGAAGCAATGAATGTTTTGTGAGATTAAGATGCGGTCTTGTGATACATAATTGGGGATGAACTACGACCTATTATTTGATCTTTTGTTTGGATTTTGAATTATAGCTTTTATACTTATTTATTTTAAACTTTGCACACATTTAGAACCACGTTCTTGTGTTGGTTAAATAATTTTATAATCAATTGTAGTTTCTTCTGCGCTTGAAAACAAAAGCGAGATATTTACGAGTATCTTTATATTTAAAACATTAAGTTTTCGTTTAGAAAGCAATGTGATGTTTGAATATTGTAAAGGTGACACTGTTTTGAAATATTTCACAATTTGCAGAAATCAATAGGAAGCACCTCCTAGTCCCACTATATAAGATTATTAAAGGCCGAGCTTGAATAAGTAGTTTTTTAATGGTTGATGATTCCGATAGCGGCCATTGTAAGATCATTAGATCCGTAAATGTAGTGCAAGTTTTTATCGTGGGAGGTGGCGGTGATCATTTCCCTGTATGACGACATCCGGCGCCGACCTACGTCTATTTGCGGGGGTTTCCCGCAACCAGGTATCTCCCACCAGCGGGGCACCACCCCAGACGGGACAAGCTCTAAGCTCCCCCGGAACATGTGGCAGTGTAGTGCATGTTAGTGTAAGTGTGTGTGTGTAAGGGGAGAGGATAGGACCAGGAAGAGGAAGGAAAGATCGCGCGCGGTCCGTGGCCCGTTTGGTAGGGTACTGCTCCGGCATTAGCCTGGTGTTGATCGGAGAAACCACGGAAAACTACTGAGCAGAGCAGACGGCCGCTAGAGTTCTCCTCCAGACAGGGCCTAATTCTATCTAGTTATGCAACTAGTGTCGAAAATCCTGCTACCAAATTTGTGCAATACTAAAAATTGTGTAAAATAAGATTTTCTCCAAAAACGAGCCACATTTTTTTAACATTTTTTTAAAAAGGTTTAAAAACATTTTGCTGTATTTTTTTTTCTTAAAAAATTACACAATAATTATTTTCATTAGTGTGTAATGTGTCAGTTTCCTTCACGAGTTTGAAATTTTCACTCACGACTTTACACACGAAATATGAACATTTTTCTACAGCTGTATATAAATGTAATATACAAAAGGTTTTATAAACTTGTATTGGAAAAAGAAGCCTGGACAAAATTAAAAATGCATTTCAGAGGACTAAGATTAGAGAAGAGAATGTAAGGGAGTGAACGTGCAAAAAAAGTACTCTAAAACTAGGATTTTTGCACGGCAACAAGATTGTTCGTTGACAACAATATTTTTCTTGGATGATAAAAAATGACGAACTTCACGTACGACTGGCGATTCCCTGAATTTGCCTTCTTTATGACGGAAAAACTTTCATGAAAAATTCCTACGTCTTTAACTTAATTTTTTCTATAAAATTTGGAAAAAAAATTTTGTAAAAAACCTTAAAATTCTTCAAACGCCATTTTCTGAAAAACGGCTCTAATATGTATCTTTAAAGTGTTTCTTACACAGAGAGTGCTAAATGCGCTGTAAAAGATGAAGAAAAAGTATGTGCCTTTGTAGAACTAGTTTACAAATGAGTTATTTTAAATTTTCTTATGACTGAACTGGGATGTATGTTTGTTTTATTTTGAACCGAAACGGTCCATATTGCTGCCATCTTGGAATATAACTTTTTGGAAATAATAATTCTGAAGTATCCAACACAAAACTATAAGACAATCTACATATTGTAGTGCGTGCGTAAAATATGAAAAATACCAAAATTGATACTAGAAGGAAGAAGTAAACATTGGCGTGGCCGGCCTGAATAACCGAGGTCGTTAGGGCTGAAGGGCCGTAGGTTCGAATCCCTCCTCGGGCAAGAATGTTTGTCTGTGTGCGTTTGTGTTGTTATTTATTTATTTTACGTCAAAAAAAAAACAGTTAAAACTGCGTATGACGTGCTATGGGGAGAAGTGAATTCTGTGAACATTTTCAAAATTCTGTGATCTCTACACTAAGTCATATACTACTTGAATTTTGAATGAGAAAAAAACCTCTCCCATGTAATAAAATCTATTTTGAAGGATAAATCACTAATAAAGTTGGGGCTCTTATCCGTGATGTCCTTCGTCAAGGAATGATACTTCCTGCCGCGACAACATGGAAACGATAATTTGAATAACTATATTTCCCCTTGAATTCTAGAAGTGCACAGATAATGAAGTTACATTTATGTCCAGAAGCAAAACAAGGGACCATTTCAGCATTTGCTCAATGGATCGGAGAAACTGGACGAAAAACCTAATCGAGAGAGGGGTCTTTGACACAGAAGCTGCGATACAATACTTGTTACAGATTGTTTAGAACAGTCCAATGGTAAATAATACATTTGTTGTCTTTACGTGTTCTCCCTACAGTTCCCCCATCAGTTTAAAAATCATAGTGATCACCAAGATGTTGAAAATCGACTTTAAAAGGAAGATTGCCGTGGAAGATTATTGTGTTATGTCTGTCCAATCTATGGATGTCTTAGTTGACACACGGCATCAATTGCACTGCAGTTCCTCCAATACAGAGACCCTAGGGTTTGGGAGCCCATAGTAGCAGGGTTTCGACACAAGTTAGACGGCCAGGTCAAATTCAGTGGACGAGAACTCCAGCGGTCGGATGCTCTGATCAGTAGTTTACCGTGGTTTCTCCGATCAACACCAGGCGAATGCTGGAACAGTACCCTAACAAACGGGCCACGGACCGCGCGCGATCTTTCCTTCCTCTTCTTTGTCCTGTCCACTCCCGTTACACACACACACACACTAACATGCACTACATTATCATGTATTCCCGGAGACCGGTCGGGAGTTTGCTCTCGGCTGGCGGTGCTCCGCTGGTGGGAGAGTCCTGGTGAACCCACGCCGACGATAGGTCGGCACCGGATCTCGCAATCCAGCGGGGAAGGTTACCGCCATCTCCCGAGAAAAAACATGCACTACACTAACGGGACTAGTGACCGAAGCAGTTGACGCGCCCGTAATCACTAACCAACCACCCAACCAAACTCGGCTGGTGGGAAGTACCTGGTTGGAGATACGTACTGCGCACTGTCGGGTAGGTCGGGTATAAATTTCGCCATCTGGTGAGGGAAGACCTACACCTCCTCTCACGATAAAAAACATGCACTACACTCATGGGACTAGTGACCTTACCCGTCGATGCACTCGGAATCATTAACCGATCGATCCGATTGTGTAACTGAAGAGCCTGAACTGGCGTCCAAAGTGAAAGAATGATTTAATGCAGTAACCATCGGAAAACAGATTGATAACTACTGAGAATCCCAATCGACGCGCGAATTCAACAGAGCGATTCCCTTTCAGAGCAGACGGAGCAAATTTAACTCACCTGGAAGCAAAGATTCTGGTATTTCCACTTTTATTTTCTTGTCGTCTTTTCCGCCACTTTTCTTGTTGCGTTTGAGTTTGACTGCAATTGCATAATAACAATATTAATAAAAATTAATAAATTTGATAATATTATTATTAAAAATAATAAAACCAATAAAAGCTATTCAAATATTGTACACATATATAGACATGCTACCTAAACTTCCATTAAAAAAAACAATTTGTGATAGGAAACTGAACTAGTGGTTGTACAGATTGGCACAGACTTTCTGCTAGTTAACATTTTTATTTCCTTGGTGAGGACTGGTTTTACGGGTTTGACCCACCCTCTTTCCAGAAACAACCTATCGTCGCCCAAAGAACATTTTTTTTACATATTCTCAACTTTTCGCTTTTTTAATAGTAGAACCGAATAATTACTTCAAGA
Source organism: Teleogryllus oceanicus (assembly GCA_964035755.1). NCBI lineage: Eukaryota > Metazoa > Arthropoda > Insecta > Orthoptera > Gryllidae > Teleogryllus > Teleogryllus oceanicus. The sequence continues at coordinate 108,617,622 of CAXIVR010000010.1, forward strand.
ATATTAAAGAAGAGTAAAATCTGATCTTAAATAGAAATTTGCACTGACAAATGTGAAGCCGTTGTTAAGAAAATGGCGATTAAGAATTACCGTAAATGTGAAGATTGAAGCTCTTTTTCACAGGAATCTATTGAATTTTCGAAAAACTTCATTTAAAGTCATTTGAAGCACTTTCACTCACAAATGCAATAATGAATACAAATTGATGGAAATGTGCTTATTAACGGCGTGAGAGATCTTAAAAAATTTCATTTGTGAAATTTTTGAAAAAACAAAATACGCTAAAATGAACGTATTTCTCATAGTAAAGTTTTCTTATTTCCTTGGTGAGGACTGGCTTTACGGTTTTGAGCCGTCATATTAAACAGTGTAATTAGCACTTTCCGTACGATAAGTTTGAAGAAACAATTTGGAGATATTTTTGAGAAAATGGCAGTTGAGCGTTTCTGAAAATGCAGATATTTCAGCTAATTTTAACAGAAAACTGTTGAGTTTTCGAGAAATATTATACGGAATTATTGAATTTTGAATGAAAAAAAAACCGCTCTTATGTAATATGCACATGTACTCACCAATACAATATGAAGAAATCGCCTCTAATGTAAATATTTCTGACGTAAGAAACGAGTAAAAAAAGGAGAGAAAATCTTGTTTTTATATTTTTTAAAAATTGCAAGTATTGCACACCATATTGCGAGAAAACTGCTAAAATTTTCAAAAGAATGTACATGACCTTAGAGAAAAAACTAATGAAGAACAACAAATTTCATTCGAAAGGGTAATCTCTATCTTCAATTTTGTAGTTGTAGGAAGACGCATTCATGTGGTTAGCACAATGAATTTTGCTAAACGCATGAGATAAACCACATACAGATATATTCCTTTGAGTTTTTTCAAAAAATTAAACAAAACTAATTTTTTAGAAACATCTCTAATGTTGTTTATCATTATCAATATATTAACATCAGAACATTACGGGTATACACACAATCACATTTATGAGTACAATTGCTTCAAATTATTTCTTATGAAGCTTCTAAAAAAATCGAAAGTTTGGGGTAATAATAAGCTTTAAAATATGCATTTCTGAAACGCTCAAACGACTTTTTCTTAAAGAAGGCTCCATATTTTCCGATGAAAATGTGCATACAGAACCACCTTTGCCCGTCTTCAATATTCTGAAAGTCGGATTTCAATTCCACTATTAGGGATCCGAAAAAAATGAGACAGCGTGAAACAAAGTGTTTTAGGTGCACATAGATTGCAGCTGATATGACCCAACCGGAAAAATAGCTCAAACTGAAGAGGTAAGGAAACTAACTTGCAAGAGAAAATATGAGCTCTTCTGTAGCACAACTAATTTGAATACATGAAAAGTTTTGCGTAATTTTTAAAATTTTTGAAATTGCTGATTGGAATTTTCCACATGTCTTTTGCTAGAATCTTTCAGATGTCATCAGGTTGCAATAGAACAATGGAAAGTTACCGCCACAAAATACTGAAATTCTCTAAATAATTTTCTTAGTTTGGGCGGTGTTGTTGGGTATGATGTATTATCTTTAATTGAATTAAGTTTTCGCGCCTGAATCCAGTTTTACAAAGGGCGCTTTTCGATTATTTATCTGCTCAGAAAATGAATGAAAAAAAAAAGACTTTCGTTTCTACGCTGTATACTTTCGGTATCGAAACTGAGTGAATGAATTCCAGCGTTGTAGTACATGGTCGTTTCGTGTTCTGCACTTAAGTGCATTGCAATCGTGATGAAAATATTTCCTCAGAACGCCATAAAAACGCTGAAGATCGAACAGTTGAGCGTAGCATCCATTGTAACAAGTTAAGTTAGCTTTTTAGTACAGCACGGAACGTGACAACATCAGAACGAAGTTCATTTTTTATCTATTACCAAACTAATCACATCACAATTTAACACATTAGAACGATCTGAAAACTGCTCAAAAGAAACAAAATATCACTACAAGCAAAACAAAGAGAAAATGTTCCGAATAGTGACGAGAAACGCGGTAGTGAAATCTTACCGAAAAATGAAGCATTCTTCATTTTTCTGTACAAATTGTATCCTGCCTATACCGATGAAAAATGATAAAACGAAGACTGTGTAAAACTGACTTAATGCGCTAGGATTGGTAATGAGATTGGCAAGGGATGACTGAGATGAGATAATATGGAGAGGAATTGCGGTATTATTTTCAGTACCTTATTACTAATGCGAAAGTACGTTTTGTTGTGTTGTAAATAATCTTTTTTGCAATACACGCAGGGTTTATTAAAGCCGAAAACGTCAAAGCTTGACATGAGTTTGAAACTGATGTACATATTATAAGAGAGAATGAATGGGCGATTGTTTTATTTCATATTGGAGATAAAACACTTGTGTGTTGATATGGACATCTATCAGCAGCTAATTTCATTAAATAGAAGTCTAAAATAAAGCCTGTTTTTTTTTTCTCTGACCATGTTACAAACATGTTTTGTTTCCATGAAAGTTTTATATTATTTCCATTCATGGAAAATATTTTACATCAAAGAATATGGTGAAAAGGAAGTAGTACTTTGAACTTTTCTACTTGACGTGCAAATTATTCCTAAATTTTTCATTTGTGTCCTCAATTATAATTTTTTTAGAACTTTTCCAACTCAAAGACATACAGCTACTTCACTCAGCATTAAGGGCAATATGTAATTTAACAACATTAATAATAATATTAATAATAATATTAATAATAATAATAATAATAATAGTCGTTATCTACTGTATATGAAATTTACTGTATTTACTGTTTGCTGTTTAATAAACATTTGATAATATTTTCGAGTGATTGCAATAAATTCTGTCAATTTTTTGTATGAACTAGTAGATATTTAGTAGAAAGTTACTTTCAATATGTGGAGAACTTTCTCTAGCGCCTTCGGTGTGAATTAACTCGCCGGAGAAACCTGCAATGAAATAATAATAATAATAATAATAATAATAATAATAATAATAATAATAACAACAACAACAACACAACACTTTCCTATTCTTTCATAATTTTCCGAAACCGAAAAATGCCCAGACCGGGAGATACTAGGTTCGAGTCCCCACGGTGGTAGGATTTTCGACGCTAGCTTGTCAGCTAGGTCGAATTCTCTTGCTAACAAACGGGCCACGGACCGCGCGCGATCCTTCCTCTTCCTTCCAGTTACAGTGAACTCGGATATAGTGAACCCTCGGTTACAGTGAACTCGGATATAGTGAACTCGGATATAGTGAACCCTCTGTTACAGTGAACTCGGATATAGTGAACCCTCTGTTACAGTGAACTCGGATATAGTGAACCCTCTGTTACAGTGAACTCGGATATAGTGAACCCTCTGTTACAGTGAACTCGGATATAGTGAACCCTCTGTTACAGTGAACTCGGATATAGTGAACCCTCTGTTACAGTGAACTCGGATATAGTGAACCCTCTGTTACAGTGAACTCGGATATAGTGAACCCTCTGTTACAGTGAACTCGGATATAGTGAACCCTCTGTTACAGTGAACTCGGATATAGTGAACCCTCTGTTACAGTGAACTCGGATATAGTGAACCCTCTGTTACAGTGAACTCGGATATTGTGAACCCTCTGTTACAGTGAACTCGGATATTGTGAACCCTCTGTTACAGTGAACTCGGATATAGTGAACCCTCTGTTACAGTGAACTCGGATATTGTGAACCCTCTGTTACAGTGAACTCGGATATAGTGAACCCTCTGTTACAGTGAACTCGGATATAGTGAACCCTCTGTTACAGTGAACTCGGATATAGTGAACCCTCTGTTACAGTGAACTCGGATATAGTGAACCCTCTGTTACAGTGAACTCGGATATAGTGAACCCTCTGTTACAGTGAACTCTGATATAGTAAACCCTCGGTTATAGTGAACCTTCTGTTACAGTGAACTCGGATATAGTGAACCCTCTGTTACAGTGAACTCGGATGTAGTGAACTCTCTGTTACAGTGAACTCGGATATAGTGAACCCTCTGTTACAGTGAACTCGGATATAGTGAACCCTCTGTTCAGTGAACTCATATAGTGAACCCTCTGTTACAGTGAACTCGGATATAGTGAACCCTCGGTTATAGTGTACTAGTCCCGTGTACATTACAAACAAACATATAGAGATTTGGTTGTAGTGAACCTGAACATTGGCTTTAGTGAACGTAGGAAATACAACGTTCTGGAATTTAATTCTCTCGTGGAAAAAAAATATATCGCATCAGTGCCACAAATTCCAACACTAGGCAGCTTGAAAAAATATCGTCGGCCAAAAAGACCGGACTGTTGTACCCGAGTTGCGGGTTCAAACCCGATCGAATGGCGAAAAATCCCTCGTACGCCTTCCTTCGGAGGGGAAGTAAAGTCACCTGTCTCATGTAGTAGATTTACTGCATGAACATAAGCGTACATGGGAGTTATCAATGTGCACTTTGGACATTTTGTACCGTGCAGCACACCACAAAACACATGTATAGCGGTGAATTCCCAAACGTACCAAGTCATTCTATTTTAAAATTTAATTATGTAGCTATCACGGATTATAACTCATAAATGCAACTCATCAGATAGAAATTAGTTTCAAAAAAGTACTTAGTCTTCAAATAATTGATGATTATTTTGGTCAAAACCATGCTTAGGTGTTCTTTGAAATGTAGAAAAATATATATTCCTAAAACAGCAACTTCTGCTAAGAAAAGTGCGTATTGGAATCTATCCCTTCAATCAAGGCAATGCGCCTTATTAGTTATGAATTGTCTCTATCTTTAATGCTGGTACGTTGAAGTCATGGATTTTTAAGGGCGAAAAAATCCTTCGTACGCCTTCCTTCGGAGGGGAAGTAAAGCCGGCTGTCCCATGTTAGTACATTTACTGCATGTAAAAGATCCTCAAGCCTAAATGATGCCTCTGAGCTAAATTCCAATCGCCTGTTTCGTCGCCCAAGTAATACCTTCTTTCTCCCATGATTGGTGAAAGGAGTGTAACGGAATTTGCGTGGTCAGACGGAAGAGCAGGCCTCATGGCCTGAGTCTCGCCACGTAAAATAAGGCAAATTCAATTCAATTCAATTGAACGTCTTCCGGTATCTACCTTGAATGTTAGTGCATGGAACGTCTTCCGGTCTCTACCTTGAACGTTGGTACATTGAACGTCTGGGGCACGTTGAACGTCATCCGGTCTCTACCTTGAACGTTGGTACGTTGAACGTCATCCGGTCTCAACTTATTACCTTGAACGTTGGTACGTCCAACGTCATCCGGTATCAACCTTGAACATTGGCACGTTGAACGTCATCCGGTCTCGTTACCTTGAAAGCTGATGCGGCCGTCTCGCGCCTGCACGACCGGGGTCTGCATGCGCATGTACTGCAGGATCACCGCCAGGTCCAGAGGGCCCTCATCGATCACGCGGCTGAGGGTGAACACGTGGTAGCCGTCGCCCCCGCGCAGCAGGAAGCTGTTGATGGCCACCGGGTACCATAGGTAGTCCTCCAACGGCTCGTACCTGCAACGAGGAGGCATCCTTGATTCTTTTCTGTTTACGATAACACTAGGGAACAAAAAAATTAACACCTCCAGGATCAAAGTAGGTGATTTCAAAGGAAACTATCGGGTTGATTTCGGAAATCATTATACAAAGTTTCGATCACGCAAGGTTTAAAAGGTGTAAACATATTTAGTATTTGAAATAAACGTACTAATTTCGACATTGTCACTCCGGTTAGCTTAATACAAAATTTTATGAGCATGCTTCATGTGGGGTAAGAAAAGTTAAAAGTCGAATACACATATTCCAGCAATAATATGAAGACATTAAAATTGTTTGTTGTATTCTCCACAACATTGGTAGTGCGAATGACAATGATTTGAGTTTTCCACACAACCAGAACCTAAGGTTCGTCGAACAATGGTTTGTTCGTGCTGATCACAAACCCGACAGCCAAAGAGTAAAGAATACGCAAGTTTTGTAATATCATATCTTTTTGCCTCTTTCAAGTATGAGTGTAAATCTTACACAAACATAACAGAAGTTGAAGTTGATTAGCACACTGTCGATGTGAAAAGACGATTTGCATTTCATCGAACCGATTGAATTCTACAGGTCATGTGGCGAATTTCACTTTATAAAAAACACAGAATCATAATGTATTAATATAGTTGAGGCACACGCAAACCAGACACGAATTTTGCATGACACCGATTGACTCAGAATCTGCTACCCCAACAGTTGGAAACTTGCATACTTGCGATAAGGTAAATAGATAAAATAATTCCTTTGGATGACTAAAGCGAAGTAGAAAAAATGAGGGTGCACGTGACTTGTCAAAACAGCAACTAAAGTCCGAATAAAAGAAGAATGTGGTTTTTTATTTATTTATTTTACGTAAAAAAAACAGTTAAAAACTGCGTATGACGTGCTATGGGGAAAAGTGAATTGTGTGCACATTTTCAGAATTCTGTGATCCCTACACTAAGTCATATACTACTTAAATTTTGAATTTTGAAAGGGAGAAAAAAAAACAAAAACTTCCATGTAGTAAAATCTATTTTCAAGGAAGCAATACTTTTTTGAATTTTGAAAGGGAGAAAAAAAAACAAACAAAAAAACTCCCATATAATAAAATCTATTTTCAAGGATAAATAAGCAATAATTATCATGGTTGACAGTTCGGTGTGGAGGGGGGCGGCGTTGCCGCGTACTGCGCGCAAGAGAAATCGGGAAAAATCGTAACACGTAAAAGAAAGACAATAAATAAGGATGTTACATTTTCTCACTTGGACACTGTAAGCTCAACACACGTCGACGCTCAGCCGATAAACTGTAGCACTCCGGATACGCGATTCATTTCGCAGTTCAAACGTGACAACATCGGGCAAATGGCGATACTTCTGATTCGCTGTTGCCTAGGTTACGGAGCTGACTTCACCATGTTACCGGGAACTGTCAATCACATTCTTCTTTTATTCGGATAATAAGACCTACTCTTAATTGAGCGCGACTCAAGAATAAAGAGGCAATCTTCGAATACAGAAGATAAAAAAACACGAAATCCCAATTTTTATTTTAAGGCAATTACGGTATAATACGATATAATGATACGATATATTTAAAAACGGTGACGTGATATGATATTTTATAGTGAAATTCACAATTTACGTATAAAATTGAGTATGTTGCGCACCCTACCTTCCCGGAAGTAAAAATATTGTTGCCTAGTGTAATTGGTCACGTAATTGTTGTGCATGGCTTTATTGGTGCCGTGGAGGTCTTTATTAATGGCGTGGCTCAGGCCATAAGGCATGCTCTTCCGCCTAACCACTAAATGTACATTAATACAGAGTAGTAAGATTTAAGAGGGGGAGGGCAAGCTGCACATTGACATCTGGGAGTGCAAATCTACGGAACATCACGGCATACACCTTAAGCGATTGAGTAAACCCAGAAAACCGCAATCAGGATGGCGGCTTATAGCCGAACATTATCAATGTATAGAAACGGAAGAGAAGAGAAAAACGACAGAAATGAAACATAAATGAAAATGGAGTCGAAAATACGAAAGAGAAAGAATAAAGGAGAGGAACTAAATGGGGAACAAGCTGTACATTTATGACTGGGAGTGCAAAAGGGACCATCCCGGTATACGCCTTAAGCAAATTGAGTAAACCCAGAAAAACCTCAATCAGGATGGTGGCTTATGGTCGAAGATTAATGCATAGTAGTGAAAGAGAAGGGAAAAGGCGTCATAGAGACAAAAATAAGGAAATCAGTGAAGGAAGGGAGGAAGTGATCTTCCCTGGCTTGATGGCCACATCCGGCGCCGATCCACAAGTCAACTGTAGCTGAACCGCTGACAAAAAACCATCATAGCGGACGTACCTTTGGTAAAGTCTCGGAGGTTGCCACTAACCTGCGGCTACTGAGATTTCCCCTCTCGGTGATAAGGGAAGCGCGTAGGCGACAAGGAGAGGCGACTGCGAGACGCAGCGATCGCGCTGACCGTCACTCGTCATCACTGCCCTCTTCGTCAAAAGAGGAACTCGCACTCCCAGGAGTGTCCAAAGCAATGAATACATCGTTTGTTGGTACATCACATTGTGAATTATTGTCACTTCTATTCCCTACACATGCTCGCAGGATTTCTTCCATTGTTCAGCACTGCATTGTGCAAACGCTTCTCTGCAAAATGTTTCCTTTTCTTTTAAGGATGCATCAATTTCTGCTGCCTCGCGCCCTTTTATAAATCCCCAAACAAGTTTTATTGGATTTAGATCTGGATGGTACGGTGGATGACGAAGCGGAATGTTCAATGATTATTTATCAACGACCTATCGTTTTTCAGTGAATACTTTGAATTATTTGTAATAATTGGGATTTTGGGAATAACAGCAGCTACTGTGTAAAGCACACTGTCACTGCTCACTAGGCACGGTCAAACAGAGACTGGAGACCGAAACTCTTCAAGACTCGGCTTATTTTCTGTTGATCGTTTGGACAAACCGTACTGTAGCAACACGTAAGCTGCCATCCGTCTGATCCTTCTCACTCATCAGATTGTTATCACCAAACTCGCAGTGTTGAATTACCACTAGACCCACGAGAGAAAAACAGAGAGAGAGAGAGAGAGAGAGAGAGAGAGAGAGAGAGAGAGAGAGAGAGAGAGAGAGAGAGAGAGCGCTGTTGTGACACAGCGCAAGCTGGCGGGGAAATGTCACGGAGGCGCCACTAGGAAGCGCTGCTGAGTGGCGCCGTGTGAAGGGACCCTATGCGCCACGAGTATGACCGTGTGAATATCTTAATTTAAAGCAATGCTAGCCAGTTGTGTGAATATATCAATTAAATGCAATGCCTGCCACTTGTGTGAATATCTCAATTTAAACAATGCGTGCCCACCGAGGTGCCACTCGGAAGCGCTGTTGAGTGGCGCCGTGTGAAGGGAGCCTTTTCGTCACGAGTATGACTGTGCTCCTCGTGTGAATATCTTAAATTAAAACAATGCCACTCGGAAGCGCTGCTGAGTGGCGCCGTGTGAAGCGGTCCTCAGGGTCACGGAGTGGCGGAGCGAGCGCGTGCGCATGCGTACCTGGGCACCTGGCAGCGGTGGCAGAGCGCGGAGACGGAGATGATGCGCCTGCTGGCCGACCGCCGCATGTCGTACGTCACGTGCAGCCCCGACACCTGCAGCGAGAGCGGGTGCTTCGGGGGCAGCGGCTGGCCGCGGAAGGCCGGCACGCGAGGCGGCGCGGCGGACTGCTCCAACGCGGCGCGCAGCCGGTCGCCGCGCACCTCCGCCAGGGAGATGGTGTTGCCGTGCGGCAACACCCGCATCACGTCGCCCATCGTCACATCTAGACACAACGCGCCAGAGAATATTAGCGAGAGCATCGACGCTTTAAAACGAAACTAAACGGGTAGAAAATATCAGATTTTTTCATTTATTCGACTCATTTGATTCATTGGGTTTATTTATTCTCTTGGTTCATTTGATTCATTCGGTTCATTGATCTGGTCGAGCGCACCTCCGCCAGGGAGATGGTGTTGCCGTGCGGCAACACCCGCATCACGTCGCCCATCGTCACGTCTAGACACAACACGCCAGAGAATAATAGCGAGAGCATCGACGCTTTAAAACGAAACTAAACGGATAGAAAATATCAGATTTTTTCTTTTATTCGATTCATTTGGTTTATTTATTCTCTTGGTTCATTTGATTCATTCGGTTCATTGATCTGGTCGAGCGCACCGCCACCAGCGGGACGGTGTTACCAAGCGGCAACATGCGGATCATGTCGCCCATGTCACGTCTAAACACAACACACCAGAGAATAATAGAGAGCATCGACGCTTTAAAACGAACAACGGGTAGAAAATATCATTCTTTTCTTTTATTCGATTCATTTGGTTTATTTATTCTCTTGGTTAATTTGATTCATTGATCTGGTCGAGCGCACCTCCACCAGCGGGACGGTGTAACCATGCGGCAACATGCGGATCATGTCGCCCATCGTCACGTCTAAAAACAACACGCCAGGGAATAATGAGAGGATCGATGCTTTAAAACGAACCCAAACCGTTAGAAAATATCTTTTTTTTCTTTTATTCGATTCGGTAAATCCTGATGGCGGCAGGATTTTCCACACTAGCTTCTCAGCTAGGTCGAATTCAGTCGCTGTCTGGAGGAGAACTCTAGCGGCCGGCTGCTCTGATCGGTATTTTTCTGTGGTTTCTCCGATCAACACCAGGCGAATGCCGGAGCAGTACCCTAACAAACGGGCCACGGACTGCGCACGATCTTTCCTTCCTCTTACTTGTCCTGTCCTATCCTCTCCCCTTTCACACATACACTTACACTAACATGCACTACACGACCACATATTCCTGGAGACCGTTCGGGAGTTTAGAGCTTGTCCCGGCTGGGGCGGTGGCCCGCTGGTGGGAGAGTCCTGGTTAGGGGGAAACCCCACTAGCCGACGGTAGCTCGGTGACGGATCTCGTCATCAGCGGGGGAAGATCACCGCCATCTCTCGAGAACAAACATGCACTACACTGACGGTACTTATGACCAAAGCAGTTGACGCGCCCGGAAACACGAAAAAATCAATCAATCAATCTGAGTGATAGGTTTCCTTCCGATTCATTCCCGCCTTTTCAATCGGAGCCTCCGAGTGACTTCCCGTTGGTTCTTGACCGCGAAATTTAAATATCTCACATTTTCCCATTTCGTGTATTTCCTTGAACCAGACGGTGGTATGTTCACAACGCGACAGGCTCATAAATGGGGAGGATCGACAAATTTGATATCTGAGGAAAAATAATCTCATGAGACGATGTGGCTGTGGTTACCCGTGGAGCGTCGTCGCCCAGAATATTGATCCCTAAGCGTGTCCATGGCCTTCATTTAACTTCCCCAGGATATGATTTCTAGCAAGGTAGCTATAGATTATTATGTATCATAAAATAACAATTAGTCATGTGAAGTAAGAGTATGTAATTTAAATTGTTATTCATGACATCTGCTGTACCATTACTGTATCAAACAAATTATTATTATTATTATTATTATTATTATTATTATTATTATTATTATTATTAGAATGGTTGAAATATTCCTCTTGATCCCGTTTTTTATATTGTAGAAAGATGGATCTTTTTAAATTTATTGGACCAAATAGGATCAATCAAAGATGATACCAGAAATTAAGATGTATAATAATGTATATGATAGCCAAATCCATGGAAAGCGAATGAACCCAGTTCGATTTTCAGAGAGTAATTTCTCAAAAAAGGAATAGAATCTCAGCCTTAATTTTGTTCTGTGCTTTTACACGAAACAGTATAGTTATTTTCTGTCAAATGTCATTGGTAAATAATGTTCTCCTTGAAAATTGCACCGTCCTAAAAATTGGAATTTTGGATTTTTCCCCCAAATTTTCAACTGTAATATCTCTGTTGGGGGACCAGATTAAAACATGAAAACTGCACACATACTAGATGGCTATAATTCCAAACTTAAGTCAAAATTTCAACTTTTAGATTTAACTCAAAGTATTTTATAAAAAATTTCAAACGTTCCCAAAAACAGGCTTCATTTTCACATTGAGGATACGTTGTGACTAGTAGTAATCGTATTATTTTTGAACAGATAGACCAGTGCTGGACCACCCGTAGACAACAGATGGGTAAGGCCATTCTGCTTGGCCCAGTGCTGGACCACGTAAAATGGATTGACCCGTAGGCAACAGAGAGGCAAGGCCATTCTGCTTGGCCCAGTGAATTGAGCGTCGACACTCACTGCCCGGGGGGATGGCCGCCCGCAGGCCGTTGGAGTTGGTGATGCCGATGGCGGCCAGCGTCCAGCCGTCCGGAACGGCGCGGCCTGCGTAGGCGCGTACGTAGGCGTCCGCCACGAAGGAGCCCAGGTTGCACTCGCCCTCCAGGCACACGCCGTCCTCCTGCTCCAGCAGCACCGCCGACCGCCCGATCACCAGCTCCGCCGCCGCCGCCACCGCCAGCGCGTACGGCGTCAGCGCCTCCGTCACCGCCGGGTCTGAGCACACACGATCAAGGCAGAGCGTTAAGGGTCGGCCAAGGTGGGTCGATAGCGACCCTCACCACCTAGCTACGCCTCACTGCCGCTGCGTCTAAACAGACGTTTGTTAAAGTGCGATCAGTGAAGGCGGGTTGCTAGCGACCCCCCAGGCACCGCATTCGCTTACGCTAAACATGCTAATGGTCGGCTAAGGTGGGTCGATAGCGACCCACTACCACCTCATTCGCCCACGGCGCTACGCCTCAACCCCATTGCACGCCGCAGCTAGCTCTGGCGTTTAGCGCCCCTTAAAAAGGGCCACCGACACAGAATTCGTTCACGGCGTCAGCGCTGCGCCTTAACACAGACGTTAAGTCTGCCAGGATGGGTCACTAGTGACCCATCGGATCCGCATTCGCCCAGGCGCCAGCGCCGTCCTGTCTAAACGTGATAAACATGGGTCGCTATCGACCCACTGCCACTGCATTCACCAACGGCGCCAGCGCCGCCGCCGCGTCTAAACACACACACACACATGAAGGGTGGGCCAAGGTGGGTTGCTAGCGACCCACCGCCATCTTTCGCCGCCGCATTCATCCACAGCGCCAGCGCCGCCGCCGTCTAAACACACACACACACACATACACATTAAGGGTGGGGCTATGCGGGTCGCTAGCGACCCACCGACTTCTGTCACCAGCGTATCAATACATAGATTAATGGGGACGCTAATCGGCTTCTCTACCTTCGTACCCAATCGACCGACCGCCTCCTTCACCCCTGTATTTAGACACCATATTTTGAGTTTCTAATGAGAGCGCTATAAATTCAATGCACCCTCGAGTACTTAAAATTTATGTGGACTTTGGGGTCTTTTTGGTTCCGAACGTTTCACACAATAATTTACAAGTACTTGATGCAGGAATGTTATTTGGAATTATTAATTGAGAAAGCGATGCTATTTGACTATATTGTACTAAATAAAAAAAGAATAATGTTATTTCCAGAAAAAAACATTGTAACATATCCTCATTATTATACATAGGCGTCTATCTTACCAGCATGAGAATGTTTGAAACATGGCTACCAAATCGTAATAGGCAAATACTACAAATTATCACTCAGAAACCGCAACATATTATTACACAACCGAAATGGACACGTTTTTAGATTTTTTTGTAATTCAAATGTCAAATTGGGTATTGTGGACTCCAACCGCATTAAAATCAAATTATTCTCATTCAAGAAACAAACTTAGAAAACTGAAAAGATTACATCATATGTAAAACTGGACTAAATAACATATCTAAAAGGAGATGTTTATATGAATACTATCCAGAATGTAGCAAAATATTTGTCTCTGGGGACAAAATGACCCGAAACAGAGTGTAAGGGTTAAGGGAGTGCCACGGCGGGTCGCTAGCGACCCACCCTCTCCCCACAACATCAACACCTACAAAATGGGGTCGCTAATCTGTTCCTCCACCTTCACATCTACACATACACGATAGGGCACCCAATCGACCGAGGGCCTTCTCCATCCCTGCATTTAAACACATCTTACATTTTAAGGGCTCCTAACGGAGGCGCTATCCACACATCGTCTGTCCTCACATCTACACGTGCAAACACTTTGTGGGTTCCTGACGACGTCACTATCGACTCAGCGCATCTTCCATCGTAGCGTTTGCTTCATATCGCGGGTTCCCAATAAAGTGACTACCCACCGTATCTACAAATCTACAAATTAAGTGTTCCGATGGGGGTCGCTATCGACCCGGCACATCCTCCACACCTGCATCTACACATATTAAGGGTTCCTAACGAGGTCGCTATCAACCCAGTGCATCCTACATCGTCTCATAAACTAAAATACCGTGGGTACCCCACCGCATTCTCACCATCTACCCACACACAAATTAAGTGTTCTGTTCGAAACCAAATACTGGCCGTACTTACCAGGTGTTGCAAAATGATCTAAATACACAGGATTTCCCACCACCGACACCAATTCTCTGGCAAAATCAAATCCAAAGCTCGTATCCAAATATTGGAAGTACTTACCAGGTGTTACAGAATGAACCAAATACACAGGATTTCCCACCGCCGCACACTGGTTGAATCGTGCCTAAAACGTGGTCGTAATTGCAAATGGCAGTGAATTTGCGTAAAAATTGGTATCAATGGGTCATTGAATTTGAATAAAAAAACGTAGAAATAAGGTTATACGCAAAGTTCTGTTTTCGAAGTTGCTGAATACAAATATTGCAGCGAAATTCAAAACCGCTGCTTTAAAAAGATATATCGAATTTTAAAAGGGAAAATAATTTTTTAGAGGGAAATGTGATTTAAGAGACTTTTTGACTTCCTTGGTTCATTGATTTACTTAACGTATAAAAAGTGAACAATCGTTATGATCGTAAAAAAGCAACTGCGCACCTTATCCTGTGCTCTGGAATCTATACCCTCTTCCTTTTCCAACACTGTTTTTTAATTGAATTATGAAAAAAGGGAGCTTTTGGTAACATTTGATATATTAACTGATCATATTAATTCTACTAATGTTTTCTACTTTGAAAAGAAACATCTACAATGTGTCATTCACACTATAACTTAATTGCGTTAGAGACACTATCATGGTAATTTATGAATTCACGTCTTATCCTAAATACACCGTTATTGACAGAATATCTTGCCCAAAATCGCGGTGATTTTAGAATATCTGCAAATCCTAACTATCGTTGGGCATTTATATATCTTTTCATTCTTTCGACATAAAGGAAAAGAGCAGTGAAAAGAGATACATAACGTAGGAAGTGGATTTACTAACGACTGAAGACTCCTGGGAGAACCAAACGGAGCATGAAGATGACACCGGAAAACAAAAATCACTTCGATGCGTCACTGCAAGTCAGATGCTCAAGAAAGGAATTGTTTAAGAAAACATGCGTTATTCAAAGTCAAAAGGGCCATCGGAAATGCAGCTGACACACATTTCCTTGTATCACGTGCCGAACAATTATTTACAAAAAAATATTAGGGGTAACTATACTCACAAATACGATAATGTACAAGAAATGCCTGTAAAGTACATATTGACGATATAAGAAATATTTCAAATTTTTTTTGTTTAATTTAAAAAAAACAAAAAAAGAATACATCACAATGGCATTTATGTCGTTTTATTAAGTCCATTTACAACTATCTGTTTAAAAAATTTAAAGTCAAAATCCCTTTTCCAGAAAATTGCATTTGAGCGTTTCTGAAATTGCGAAATTTGGAGCTATAATTATATTAGAAGCAATATTATAAATTATATGTGTATATTTATGTGTTACTCAATTGCCACCCATCTGTCGGGTATCAACGCTGTACAGGCCTAATTTCGTCAGCATTTATTTATTGAAAAATATTATATGTCATTGAAAAAATGGTCGACTGTAGTTTGATATAACATCATTTAGTTCACTTTTACACCCGTAGAACTTAGTCTTGGTTTCTACGACAAGAAAATCAGAATCTTTCAAGCACACTAAAAATCTTAAAGTGCTCGGTGGCACGTATTAATATTGTTTAATCATTCCAAAAATTTGTATCAGTAATTTTCCTATTACAAGTAATTATCAGAAGAAGAAATCGAAAAAAATATACCGATAAAATATATCCTCGTAACGTCGAAGATACTTCCGGGATATCCAGTGTTAAATCTTGCTATGTAGCATTGCAGTAAACTGGCTATAAAATAAAAAGTTGCAGATATATGCAGCTAAATGTGTGTTATTCTGATTAATGGCATTCTACTTGATAAAGAAAAAATGTATTGAGACAGGACTACGCAGGACAAAAAATATAATCCCCAATAAACATGACTAACATTGTTACGCAACACAGGTAAAGAATTCATCCGTATTATAATAAAATAATTAAACTTTTTTTAAAAATTAATTAAAATTTTTTTAAAAAAAAAACCTTTTTTAATTTAACAAAAGTAGTCGACAAAAGCAATGAATTCGCGTGTTTCGAGCAACGGTAACTTTACGAGACCGTAAGGACGACAAAAATGATTGAAATAACGTTCTGGAGCTAAGTAGTGTGCTCCAATGTCTTCCAAACGAGATTTGCTAAGTCAGAATTCCGAACGCGCACTTTGAATTTTGCCATTATGGCCAGGTTTTTGGCCCGATTCAACCAGTGTGCGCCGACACCGAGTCACAGGTGCCGACACCAACCAAATATTGGCCGTACTTACCAGGTGTTACAGAGTTGTTCAAATACACAGGATTTCCTTCCGCTCACGGCCGTACTTACCAGGTGTTACAGAGTTGTTCAAATACACAGGATTTCCTTCCGCTATCACAATTTCCCCGCCTTCATCGAAGACGGCGGTCAAATTGCCCAAGTACATCGAATCGTAACCAGATTGCACTATCACTACCTGAAATCATAGCGTGTACTTGAGTCCATAAAATGTAATGTACATCCAGCAGATGATATCAGGCAAAATAGTGTCAGCTTACACGAGCTTGCATTTTCAAACATAAGTTAAATAGTTTTACTTACTTGTAAATCATTTTTACATGTAACAATTTTTGAACTGAATATAGAATTATAAAACTGTGTTGTTCTGTTATTGAATATGGAACGATGGAGTATTGATACATTTTTCTCTGTACCTAACCAATAAGTACATAATTACAATTCATTGTGATTTACAGTGAACGCAATTGCGGGAAATGCTTTACTAGCATATGTCTCAATTTGTTTTAAAACTAAGGCGATCTCGGGAATGTATGTGCCCTGTGTCCTACACTTGAGGGTCATTCATGTTTAGAGAAAAGGTTGTTGTGCATATGTCAAAGTAATGATTGTTGGAAGGACAAAACGAATTAAAGGATGAAGAGGGAATTAGCACACACGCGCATTATCTAGAATATCCAGTATATAGAAGAGAGATCTACATCAACTAATGGATGACCTAATCGCAAATCGGTTGAATAAATGAGTAAGGTGAAACAAAGTCAAATGGTGACAGTACACAGTAGGCGAAACAGGTTCTCGCCGCAAAAAAGTGACGCCATTAATGAGTTTGGTAAATAGTCAGTTGTTGAGCCATCCCCTCATACAGGGTTCGTAGTTTGCACCCAGCTCTTCAAGTTCGGGAGCCACCATCGGGCTCCTCAGGCCCTTGTTGATCGTCCTTTATTTAATACCTGGCTACCTCGTGGCGCAGATCAAAGTAGCTCGCTTTTCACCAAGGAGATCCAGGTTTGATTCTCGTCGAATCTCATGAGAAATTTGTTCCAACAAAACGAGTTCGGCTGCTTCACAAGGGCTAGTCCAACCCCTGTGAAGTGTCCTAAACCCTACCCCTTCCCAATTC
Organism: Teleogryllus oceanicus; assembly: GCA_964035755.1. Lineage (NCBI taxonomy): Eukaryota > Metazoa > Arthropoda > Insecta > Orthoptera > Gryllidae > Teleogryllus > Teleogryllus oceanicus. The sequence continues at coordinate 108,635,073 of CAXIVR010000010.1, forward strand.
AGGCCGCTAGGTAGTGACGCAGGAGCGCGCAGTAGGACGCGCGTACGCGGAGATGCTACCTGGCGGTTCTCTTGACAACAGACCGCGACGAGACGTGACGGACAGAAATATCTACAGTAACGGAGGATTACTCCAGATTTAATGTAGAAAGTAACGCAGGATTACTCCGGATTTAATGTAGAAAGGTTAGTGATTCCGGGCGTCATCAGTTTAGATCATTAGTCCCGTTAGTGTAGTGCATTTTTTCCTCGGGAGAAGGCGGTGATCTTCCCCCGCTGAATGACGAGATCCGTCGCCGACCTACCGTCGGCTAGTGGGGTTTCCCGCAAACCGAGACACTCCCACCAACGGGGCACCGCCCCAGCTGGGACATGCTCTAAGCTCCCGCCCGTTCTCCCGGAATATGTGGTAGTGTAGTGCATGTTAGTGCAAGTGTGTGTGTGTAAAGGGAGAGGGTAGGACAAGGAAGAGGACGGAAAGATCGCGCGCGGTCCGCGGCCCGTTTGTTAGGGTATTGCTCCGCCGTTTGCCTGGTGTTGATCGGAGAAACTACGGAAAACTACCAATCAGAGCAGCCGGCCGCTAGAAATCTCCTCCAGACAGCGACTGAATTCGACTTAGCTAAGCTAGTGTCGAAAATCTTGCCACTGTCTGGACTCGAACCCAGGACCTCTCGGTCAGAGGCGCTGCAGTGACATCAGTTGATGTACTGAGCTACCGATCCCGGTTCTCTCACCGACCGTGTACTTCTCTCTGCTACGAACGTCACAGACCCTCCACTCGCCTCCGACTGACCACCCCTCCGCTCGCGCCTCTTCTCTTTGGAGACTGCTGTTTCCAAGGAACTTTGCCGTTTTCTTCTTCTTCACTATCATGAATTAGCCAAATAGCCTGTTCCGTTTTCACTCCAACCATCTTCTCTTTGGACGTCCAACTTCTCTCCTTCCTAAAGGTTTATAAGACAATACTGATTTTGTATTCTTGTTTTATCCATTTTGTTGTGTCCGCCCGCGCGCATTCGCAAGTCCCGCCACCGAGCCACGTAATGGCAGGAGGCGCGCGGGCCGTCACGCCAGAATGGGCGGGCAGAGACTCGCCTCCGTCCTCGGCGGCGGGCCCAGCCAGCGAGCCGCGGCCCCAGGGGGGTATTTAGCAGCGGGCCCCCTCGCAGCAAGCAGCAGACCGTCGCGAACCTACATCAACCACCTACACATAGCAGTAAAACGCTCAAGCGTGCGAACTGCAAAACACACACCCACACTGACCTTCGGCTACGCCGAAATTGTGTATTGTGTATTGTGGATATAACACATTTCTTAAAATTTGTTGCGTCATTGTTGATGCAACGCATCTCTTAACCCTTATTGGGCGTTGAGCGCTTTCTTCTGGAGTAATCCTCCGTTACTGAGTAATTACTATATGAATAATTACTATATTAGTGAAGTCTCGTCACGTTGGAGTCAGTCAGTGCCTTTTATCCCTTCGGCCAGGGGCTCGACGCCGTTAGATCCCGGGGTTCCTGGCCGGTCACCCAACCACGAACCCGCGAGTCTCGAATTCGCTTAACCTTCGTGAATTCACTAACATTTGCACATTTCAAAAATTCGAGTTCGCAGAGTTCGACAGAAACGAGACCTGTGTCATTTTTTCACCGTTTTCTACACTCTCCTTGAACAATGATTTTTGAGATTTTTTTATAAATTTTTGAAATGTCGATGAGCCGCCCTTGATGGCCGAAGTGGCTAAGAGCGAGTACCGACTCAGCGCTTCGGTCCGAAGGGTCGCGGGTTCGAGCCCCTCCCTTGGGCATGGTTGTTTGTCCCTTGTCTTTGTATGTATGTGTTGTCGCGGAGGGCCTCGCGTTCTGCTGACCCCAAATCATATGAGCCCGCAAATGTGTTGGTCTAGTGTATGGTCGAATATGCGTCCCATCGGGACGTAAAGGGTAACCGGCTGTCGACTGGATATAAACCCTAGAAAGAAAGAAGAAGAAATGTCGATGAACCTCCTTGTAAAATACTCCAAATGCAAATATCTGATGTAGAATCGTGGGCCACGAGTTCGTTGAGATGGATCGCGGATTATCAATTTCGAAGAACATCTTTTGATCGGTGTATGAGCTGCCGTCGTCTGAAAGGATTTTGATGAACAGAATTCTTATGGAAAAAAATCCTATCTTTATTATTGTAGTTGTAGAAAAACGTCAAAAAAATTTGGACTTTTAAAATTTTCAATAAATGAGGGATTTCAATGAACTCTGAAAACGTAAGTCATTTATTCAAGAGTTGTTGAAGCTATTCGGAGACAAGTTTAATCCAAAGCATTGGATCCATTTTTGACAAAATTTTGAAAACGTTGAGGCTTCATATCAAGTACCCCCAAAACTCAAAATATCCGTTTCACACTAGCAGGTCCTCGAGTTCGTGCAGATCTATCGAAAATATCAATTTTGAAGAAAATACCTGAACGCTTTAGTCACATACAACGGGTTTGCAGTCAATGGAGTTTTTCGAATCAAAGACACACAAAACATAAATGCTGAGTACGCATGTTAGAGAAAGTAATTTATTACATATACAAACAAGATTTATCCAGTATTTCGTTACCAGGACCCGGCTGAGTTTTCTGTCGTAAAATTGACTATTTCCGCTTCACGATTGCAATTCTCTCTTTGCTACGTACGTAGTAGAAAGTGAAAATTTTAAAAAAGATATGGCATGAGGTTCCGAATATAGAAGGATTTTCCTAAGGATGAGCCAAAGTGACAGTTCGCGAAAATAAGTGAACATCACATGTATTTCAGATAAGTATCCCTCCGCCGCGACAGCTGTTCGGCCACACCCCTTCGTAAAGTGCTAATGGTTCCTGTAAAAACATCCCTATGCAGAAGTCTTAAGAGTTTCTCTGAGGTATATCCACGTACGCGAGTCCAGGGAATATTTAAATTTACTTACGTATGTGGAAAATCTCTTAACATGCTTTCACAATCAGAGAAAGAAAACTGCCACGAATGTAAATAGAAAGAAAAATGTTTTTCCCCGAAACATCATCTCCCATCTTGTTTTAAGTCTGGGTTTTTAAAATAAACATAATTTTATCACAAAACAAATTCAATGTAATATATAAAGAAAAAATAATTTTTGAAGGGCACATAACATCCTTCCTAATTTCAATTTTTTTTCGTGGTGCTCATTTTTTTGTCGGACAGGACATCCAAAGGAAGCGTCGAAGCCATTTACAAGTTAGCCAACTCAAACGAAGAAGGCAGGAAGGGGTGTAATGGGCTCGAGGCCCAAACACGACAGAACCTTCAGTTATGTTGCCAGCACTAGCTGTCATTTGGCTCATCGTGAGGAAAATCGTTCTATCACTTGAGGGCTTCGTGTCCAAGATCCGGGAAATGTTGAGTAAAAGGAAACCATTCCCATTGAGGAAAAGATTGTACTTAATCTAATTCAAAAAATTTCGCAATAATATGTTACATTCATCGCGTATTTCGTGTGGACCTCTCATAGATGAGTAACTGACAGACCTGGAGCAGAAGTGAATAATGAGAAAAGGCCGGTGAGGTTATCTTGGGTTGTGATGACTGGTTGGCCATGATGGAGCAGACGTTTCGTAAAAGGAAGTCATTGCGAAGAGAGATTTTTGACATAGACGTTCTCATTTCACAAAGGTTTAATGGAAACGTGTCACATTTACCACGTGATAAGTAATGTAATATATTACATGTGGATGAAACACGTGTGGACATTTTATGTAAACCCTGTGAAAAAATGGAACTATAGGTGGATGTGAAAAACGGAGAGACAAGGGGGCTTTGAAAAAGCTATGTGACATGAAAACCAAGTGTGAGAGAGGAGGTTTTTAGCTGTGTTTTAGACAAATCAATGTTTTAATAGTGAGAGGTGTTTTGTAATAAAGTGGTATTCGCTGAAGGAAGCGAGACAAGAACTTAGACAAATTGAACTGGGCGCTTAAGTTATGCGAGAAAGAAGCATACGTGATATGTAAACCGAGAACAACCGAGAAGAGAGAAAGCTAAGTCACTTATGCACTGATGTAATAAAACAGTTTTATTAGTGCAAATATGTCTTCAATTTTACTGTTCATGTAGATAAACAATCAATATAATTTTATTTGTTCAACATAGAAACGTCTAATATTTTTAGTATAGTAATTTTAGCTGATTATACGAAATATTTCTATTCAATTCGTCCAATGATTTCCGTATGGAAATATTAGAGGCTATGTCCTGAGAATTGGTGTTTTATTGTGCTGATGTATCGTAAAAAGGTCGGGCATATTTACAAATATATTTCGGTACGTCACAGTAAAGACCTACCCCTGTCCCACCCTCCGCCCTCTCTCTCGTTCCCTCTCTCTCTCTCTCTCGCTCTATCATTCGCGTGCTCTCTTTCTATCGCTCACTCTCACTCTCGCGTGCGCTCTCATCTCCTCTCTCTCTCCCCCCTCTCTCTCTCTATTGCGCGTCTGACCTCTCTCTTTCTCTCTCTCTCTTTCGCACGCTCTCTCTTTCTCTCTCTATCATTCGCTCTCTCTCTCTCTCGCTCTCACACTCGCGTGGGCTCTCTCTATGATTCGCACGCTCTCTCTTTCTCTCTCTATCATTCGCTCTCTCTCTCGCTCGCTCTCACTCTCACTTGGGCCGCCTCCCTCTCTCTCTCTCTCTCTCTCTCTCTCTCTCTCTCTGTGTCTGCATCGCGCGCGCTGTCCCTGTGTGTGGTGGTGCAGGGCTACCTTGCGGCCCGAGGGCTGCTGGAAGACCATGGGGTAGACGTCGTAGGGCGCGGCGCCGTCGGCGGGCGTGCCGTTGTACAGCAGCACGTGGCCGCTGCTCACCACCACGTCCACGTTGGGGTCGCTCCTGGCCAGCTGCTCGTCCGTGTCCAGCCCCGCGGTGGACAGCACCACGATGATCTTCACGTCGTTGTCCTTGAGCTTCTGCGCCTCCGTCGCCACCGCCGGCAGCACGGGCGAGAACGTCAGCTTCTGCGGGGAGCTCACGTACTGCGGGCACGCGAACCACTCACTCATTCCGAGCGCTAAGGTCATTACTTCCCTAAGCGTGGGGCAGGTTTCTTCTACTTTGACAGATGATCGTGACCTGCCCCCCCTGGATGGTGAGATCTGGCGCCGACCTACCGTCGGCTAGTGGGGTTTTCCCCTAACCAGGACTCTCCCACCAGCGGGGCACCGCCCCAACCGGGACAAGCTCTAAGCTCCCGACCGGTCTCCGGTGGTATTGTAGTGCTTATTAGTGTAAGTCTGTGTAAGGGGAGAGGATACGACAAGGAAGAGGAAGGAAACATCGCGCGCGGTCCGTGACCCGTTTGTTAGGGCATTCGCCTGGTATTGATCGGAGAAACTCGAGGAAATAGAAGTATCACGGAAATTATCAATTAATATTTTATCTCTATGGATAACATCAAAAACCAAATAAATCAAACTGTTCGATAGGAGATACTTGGCATTCAAAACTATAAAATTCCTGTAAGCGTGTGTGTACGTTGTAGAATAGGGCAAGGAAGAGAAAGGAAAGATCGCGTGCGGTCCATGGCCCCTTTTTAGGGTACTGCTCCGGCATTCGCTTGGTGTTGATTCGAGAAACTGGAGTAAATAGATGTATCACGGAAATTGACAATTAATATTTCATGTCCACGGATAATATCACATAAATGAAACTCTTCCATCTGAGACACTTGGCATTCATCACTATAAAATTCCTGTAAGGGTAAGTGTGTGTGTAAAAGGTGCAGATAGGGCAAACCGGGAGCAGTGGCTCAGTGCATCAACTGATGCCACTGCAGCGCTTCTGACAGGGAGGTCCTTGGTTTGAGTCCTGGCGGCGGTAGGATTTTCGACACTAGCTTTTCAGCTGAGGTCGAATTCAGTCGCTGTCTGGAGGAGAATTCTAGCGGCCGGCTGCTCTGATCGGTAGTTTTCCGTGGTTTCTCCGATCAACACCAGACGAATGCCGGAGCAGTGTCCACCAAACGGGCCACGGACCGCACGCGATCTGTCCTTCCTGTTTCTTGTCCTATCCTCTCCCCTTACACACACACACTAACATGCACTACACTCTCACATATTCCGGGAGACCGGCCGGGAGCTTAGAGCTTGTCTCGGCTGGGGCGGTGCCCCGCTGGTGGGAGAGTCCTGGTTAGGGGAAACCCCACTAGCCAACGGTAGGTCGGCGCCGGATCTCACTATCCAGGGGGAAGGTCACAATCATCTCCCAAACTAGAAAGAGCATGCAGTACACGTACGTGACTAATGACCAAAGCAGTTGACGTGCCGGGAAACACGAAAAAATCAATGAGACAGGGCAGGACAGACGGCGCGCTCACCTTGGTGTCGGGGGTGATGGCTCCGAGGATGCCGATCTTGCGCCCTCCCCGCTCGATCACCACCGACTTCTCGGTGAGCCCCTGCATCGAGGGCTCCTGGGCGGCGTCCATGTTGGTCACGACGACGGGCGCGCTCAGCGACTTGACGAACGGCACCACTCCCTCCAGCCCGTGCTCGAAATCGCGCGGCCCCAGCGACTGCAACCAGCGAGCGGGGAGGCCGCGTTAGGAGCCAGTGAATGGAAAAGATGGGGGCTGTCCGGGTGACGCCGCGTCAAAGGCTGTTGCCGACGTTCCACCATCTTGTCGGGATCATCCGCAGAGCAGGTCTGCAGACCGGCGCTGAGGAAGACCGGGTGACGCCGCGACGAAGGCTGCGTTGCCGACGTTTCGCACCATCTTGTCGTGGTCTTCCGCAGAGCAGGTCTGCAGACCAGCGCTGAGGAAGACCCGGTGAAGCAGCGTCGAGATCTGCCTTGCCGACGTTTCGACCATTTTATCGAGGTCTTCCTCAGTGCAGGTCTGCAGACCAGCGCTGAGGAAGACCGGTGACGCCACGACGAAGGCTCGTTGCCGACAATTCGACCATCTTGTGGTTTTCCTAAGGGTAGGCGTCACCCAGTAGGACTGGTCTGGTCTGCGACATTTCATTTTAGACATGCCTACTAAATTCAGAGACCCTTCACAGACTACTGATCTTATCGCTTACACCTTTATCAACAGAATTTAATCTTATCCTAAGAGTCTTGATGTTTGTGGGAAAAGTCTCCGTTACTGCTGCAGGAGAGCTATTCCGTGATTGGACAGTCTCGTTTACAAAAGAGTATTTCCCAACATCACTTGGACATATTTTTCTATTATGGTCGTGACGTGCTATGTAAATGGTTTCATGCAGGCTTTCCTGATTTTTCCCCAAACCATATTGTTCTGCAATGCTTTGTAAAATATACATAACCTCACTTTTTCCCTACGGTTCGCAAATGATTTCCGTCTTCATTACTTGTGGGACGTTATTAGGGAACCGTCAGATTCGATGTATGGAGGCCTGCCTATTTATACTTTCTCGCTACGGAGGAGATAGAAAGTTATGTAATGCTGCACAAAAAGCGCGAATTGATTATGTAATGCTGCGCAAAATTATGTTTTTATGTAATGCTGCGCAAAACGTATTACAGATGTAGATCCTTGATACCGAAAAATCGAATGACGACAAAACGTGTTTCTGTGCGTTCGTCTGTGGACAACGCTAGTGGTTAACCATTAAGCCAATTTGCTCCTAAATTGATGTTTCCCAATCGATCTGGCTAATGTCGCGGCTTATTGAATTTGAAACCGATATTTTAATTTTGAGGGATGCTTTACATGAAGCCTCTGGGACATTTTCAAAAAAAAAATCAAGAAGATTTAATTTTTTTGGATTAAATTTTGTTGTTGGATAATGCGAAGGACGTTTAAGAGAATGGCACAGGTTTCATGTTCATTAAAACCTGATTTTTCGAAAATAGTAAAAATTAAAATCTTTGGCGTCTTACACCAACTACAATTATGGAGATATAGATTTTTCTCTTAATGAAATCTGTCCTCTAAAGGTAGATTGTGAAATAAGGTCATGATCATTCTTTGGAAAATTTGAGTAGTTTGAGCGTAATTTTGCGTGGAAACACGGGCGGGAAAGTGCACCATTCGTTTAAATTTGCGATGGACGGGGTGTAGGGGGCAGTACTCACGAAGGCGTCCCACGGCAGCTTGTTGAGGAACTGCGAGGCCACCTCGTGGCCGTGGATGCTGTGCCACACGGTGCCGTGCGTGTTCTGGCCGACGTTGAGCAGCAGCTTGTTGGGCTGGTCGTTCGTCAGCTGATTCGCCATCGTGACGACGCGGGCGAAGCCGCCGATGCACCTGGCCGCTTGGCCTAAGCACACACGCGCGCGTCGCGTCGTGTTCGCATGCGGGCTACTGATGCGCAAGCTAGTGATGTACAAGCTAGTGATGTGTAGCTAGTGATGTACAAGCTAGTGATGTGTAAGCTAGTGATGCGGTGTGATGTGGGGCTAGTGATGTGCGTGCTAGTGATGTATAAGGTGGTGAGTGGAAGCTAGTGATGTGCGTGCTAGTGATGTATAAGGTAGTCATGTCTTAGCTAGTGAAGTGCGCTAGTGATGTGAGCTAGTGATGCGCAAGCTCGTGATGTATAAGGTGGTGATGTCTAAGCTAGTGATGCTAGCTAGTGATGTGAAGCTAGTGATGTGCAAGCTAGTGATGTCGTGTATAAGCTAGTGATGTCGCGCTAGTGATGTGGAAGCTAGTGATGTGCGCGCTAGTGATGTGGAAGCTAGTGATGCGCAAGCTCGTGATGTGGAAGCTAGTGATGTGCGTGCTAGTGATGTGCAAGCTAGTAATGTGTAAGCTAGTGATGCGCAAGCTCGTAATGTGGAAGCTAGTGATGTAGTGACCGGATTTTTTATGTAAATACATATTCTTTGACTTTCCACATACCGTTCTCAAAACTGAAATCTGGGCGAATCGTCGCCATCTTAACACTATATAAAAAGTTTCCGTTACATATTTTTTACGTATTTAATACTATATTACATATTTTGCTACTTTCACAAACTATTTATGTTTTCTTCAATTTTATTACATAATTTTTATGAAAAAAGGATTTTTACAATCAGAATTTTTCTTACATAAATAGCAAGTGCTGTCGATTCGAGGTGTGCTACATTAAGCAGGTCGGCTGTTTCTACAGACCCTGCTACAGTTATCTCAGAGATGGGTGCGACTGGGATCATTTTCACCTTTATGTGTGAAAAGTATTATGTATGTCGCGTTTCGTGACCTTTAACCTTAATTTACGAGAAACTTGTCCCTCGCCGTCGTGCAACAATTCGATGAGAATGCTGCTGTAATTGTTTGCTGGTCGTATATATCGCCAATTCGTACGAGGGATTCTATTGCATCTAGTTTGGCAATGGTGGTCGAAAACTATGGTCCTGGATAGCGATACATGAAGCTTTTATTACTGCTGAGAGTGTTGTAAGTGTAGAACGGACATCAACTTGTGCTCTCCAAATGGTTGTAAGAACGTTTCTATTATTTTTAAAATTTTTTCGGAAATTTTGAACAATGTAATTTCGAATTATGTTAATGCATTTTATAATTTTATTAAATTTTATCTCCCATTTTTTTATTACATATTCTTACTGTTTTATTACATAATTATGTACATATTTTGACTTTGATACTACATATTTTTCCGGCCTCTAGTGATGTGACGTGAATGTAAAAAGAAGAGTTCTAGCTAGAAGAACCATTAAAGAAAACAAAGCTATAACATAATAGATACAAACTTTGTGTCTACAGTGATGTACAGTGAATATAATGTAACGGATTATTGGGAAAAAGTAAAATCAATGCAAGGTAACAAGAGAAGTAATAAAATTCACCTCATTCAAACTCAAGATCGAAAGAGAGATTGAGGAAGGTGGCTGACAACACAGGTGCGTTGAGATATTATTTTGCTTTTTTATGTAACTAAGGTGTTAAACAAGAGTTTGTAATAAATTAAAATAAACTTTACAGAAACTACAAGAGATTTTTAAAACTGAGTTACTGAACACCATGGATTCTCAACCCTTCTCGTTCATCGACCCTTTTTAAAAGAATGGTTTGATCCATTGACACTCTTTCGTAATTCTATACACATGTTTAACCATAACCCAAAAAATGCATGTAAACGTTTTAACGATAGCGTCTTTCATCTTACAATTTCGTACACCAATATTTTTGTAAATACATCTACATTTTCAATAATCGAATACGCTTCCTCTTATGTGTAACTGGATTTATAGTCTTAATTGTGGGGCAATGGTTACAAAATATAGAGTCCTTTTTTTAACTGCCTGTCACATTTTTTCGGAGAACATAGGGAATATTTTCTTACGCCATAGAATATCGTCGTGAATAGATAGTTATAATTTGTTGAGATTTCTAAGCATAGTAAGCAATTCCGTATTTAGGTTTTTCGTCCCTGATCCATTGAGCAAATGCAGAGATGGCCCCTTGTTTTGCTTCTGGACATAAATGTAACTTCATTTTCTGTGCACGTCTTCTAGAATTCAGTGGGAAATATAGTTTTTCAAATGATCGCTTCTATGTTGTTGCGCCAGGAAGTATTATTCCCTGACGAAGGACATCATGAATAAGAGCCTAAAATTTATTGCTTATTTATCCTTGAAAACAGATTTTATTACATGTGAGCGGTTTTTTTAAATTCAAAATTCAAGCAGTACATTACTTAGTGTAAGGATAACAGAATTTTGAAAACGTGCACAGAATTTACTTCTCCCAATAGCACGTCATACACAGTTTTAACTGTTTTTTGAAGTAAAAATAAATTTAAATAAATAAATAAAGGTTTGCGGATGCTCTGGGGCAGAAATTCGAAATATATCAGCAATAAATATGAAATTTTGAGTTTGGAAGGTCCTAAAATAATAGGACTGGTGCAATGAAGAAAATAAGCATGGAGTGCACTTTCTTTTCGTTGCCGATTTCCATCCGCGGGGGGTCATATTAAGACCTCTTAACACGGAAACCCGGTACGGTGTACTGCTTGCACCATTCTAGCTGGGTTCCTGATCATAAGGATGAACGAAAGACGAAAGATGTGGAGTGGATTTGTAATTTATTATTATGTATTACTGCTCTCCTTCATTTCCCATTTCTACAGAGTCCACGCTAATGTGTGTGGGACCGTTTTCATTAATTTTCTCAAACATCCATTTTCATACAGATTTGGAGAATGTTTTACGGCTGGATGCCCTCCCTGACGTCAACTATAAGGTTGTTTAGCTCCATCGGTAAATAATTTATCGAGACCATTTAATAATTTTGGTTGTCAATTTGATCTAGATTATTGCAATCAATGGTTAGTTCATGCACGGCAAATAGGCACAATGATCATTATTGAACCCTTTCAAAATGTCATCGACACTAGGGGGGTAGATACCGACCCCGTTGGGAAACTCTCCTTTACACTCACCTGTATAAATACCTGTGCAATTTTATGGATGTTGGTGCATTCTCTTTACCTGGTTTCAACACGCTCCGGAAGGACAGGAAGTGTACTACAGCGATTCGTGCACTTTTATGGATGTTGGTGTATTCCCTTTACTTGGTTCACACACGCTCCGGAAGGACATGAAGTGCACTACAGCTGCTTTTGCAGTTTCGTGGGCGTCGGCGCATGGCATGTACCTGGCTCGCAGGAGCGGCCGGAGGGCATGAAGTGCTCGAAGTGCGCGTTGAAGTCGTTGAGGTGCACCACGCGCAGCGGGAAGAGCTCAGCGGCGGCGACTGCGCAGCGCAGCAGCACCACGCCCACCGCCAGCGCACACGGCCTGCGCGCACACACACACACACACACGCGGGCGGGCTGGCGTTAGAGAGATTCCGGGCGCGACAATCACTGTGCTCATTAGTCAGGTCACTAGGTTTTTCATTGCGAGGTGGCGGTGATCTTCCCTCGCTGAATGGCGAGATCCGGCGCCGACCTACCGTCGGCTAGTGGGGTTTCCCCCTAACCAGGACTCTCCCACTAGCGGGGCACCACCCCAGCCGGGACAAGCTCCAAACTCCCGACCGGTCTCCCGGAATATGTGGTAGTGTAGTGCATGTTAGTGTAAGTGTGTGTGTGTATAGGGAGAGGATAGGACAAGGGAGAGGAAGGACAGATCGCGCGCGGTCCGTGGCCCGTTTGGTGCTCCGGCATTCGCCTGGTGTTGATCTGAGAAACCACGGAAAACTACCGATCAGAGCAGCGGGCTCCTAGAATTTTCCTCCAGACGGCGATATAACAAGTAAGTGCACCGGCAGAACAAAGTTTGAACAAGGAAATGGAAGAATTCTACAGAGATAAAGATGACACTACGGCTGAATACAATTGACAGTTAAATATTATCATGGGCGATTTCAATAGCAAAGTAATCACGAAACAATACATAGAAGAAGAACCAATGGGCTCCTTCGGATTTCGTGTGAGAAATGAAACAGGTGATTTGCTAATAGATTGTGCACGTAGTCATAAACTAAAGATTCTAAATAAATTTTTTAAGAAAAGCCCAGCAGGGAAATTAGCTTAGCCATTCCCAAACGCAAAGACGGGAAATAAAATAGATTTCATACTCAGTAATAGGCTGGGTGTAATATCAAACATTCAACTACTGAACGGCTTTAAGTTCGACACTGATCATAGAGTGGTATGTGAAACCCTGAATATAGATAATAAAGTAAGAAACTATAACAATTGAAAGAATATGCAGACTGAAATAACTAGGGTAATTGGAAAATTAAAAACCAAAAGAAACTGTCAAAGAATTTACCGAGTTTTACAAGATCAAATTGTTAACTCCGCAAAAGAAACGAAAAAGGATAATAACTCAGGATTAAGAAAAAGAGAGAAACTCTCAACAAAAACAGTGCTACTAATAGAGGAACGGGAAAAGAAGAAATTAACAATGAATTGTTCTGAGAAAGCAGTAATTGAATATGCAGAATTAAACAAAGTAGCAAAAAGATAAATTCGGAAAGACGTAAAGGACTACAAATGTAACATGACAAGACAAATAATAGAAAATTCCAAATCTACCAAGAAAACTGAAAAAGACTTAAATAGAGATGGACACTGGATGGCAGGAATTAGAGATAGCTTAAGCGCAAGAAAATCATCACGAAGAAGCATTCTTTAACAGCCACTGACCACTATAAATCATTATATACGAGCTCGTCTGCACTAACAGCAAAGATACTGATTCCACATGAAGACAATGATGTTCCAATTATATTAAACAGTTCTTAAATATTCTATTCCACACCCACCAACTCACTCTGAAATTAAAACTCTTTGCGTGCAGACTGATAATATTATTATCTTCAACCCTAATTCAGATGAAATTAAACACAATATAACACACAACATCAAACACGAATTAAACCACACTCATTACTCACACATGTACACACAGTCAGAGACAGCCACAAAACACAATCTTAAACAGAAAATAGATAGCAATAACTTACTCATCTCCAAAGCTGACAAAGGGAATTCTGTAGTCATTCTAAACAAATCAAACTGTCACAACAAAATGTTTGAGTGTATCAACAGTAACAACATAATACAGATTAACGAAGATCCCAAGAACAAACACCTGTCCGACATCAAAAAAGAACTTGCAGAATCCAAAGGTCTTTTTCCCAGCCCCAACAGAATCATCCCATTTAATTCATTTCCACCTCGATTATACGGACGTCCAACAATTCACAAACTTGATGTCCCCCTAAAACCTGTCGTATCGTCCATCAATACCATTACACACAAACTCGCTAGGAAACTCAAAATTTTTTCCACACATATCAAATTCTCACCCTCCCACACTATCACCAATAGTATTGACCATTGAACAACACCAAAGACGTTCAAGTAGTTGTGCCACCTAATGGAAAACATTTCCTTTGACGTGACGAACCTTTTTCCGAGCATTCCGACCACATAATGCAAAACTAATTTACGAGACATCCTTGAAAACTGTTTGAACCCAATACCTATAAAAAACAAACTTTACAACCTGATATCTCTCTGCTTGGACATAAATTACTTCACATTTGACAATAAATTCTTCACTCAAACATCTGGTCGAGCTATGGGATCCCCACTTTCCCCACTACTAGCAAACACATTTATGAACAACTTCGAGAAACAAGTTTTTAATTCTGGACACCCTCATCAAACAAAGGTAATTTATCAGTATAGATACGTTGATGACATCATAGTATTTTGGACCGGGACTTACAGACAATTGGAAAACTTTACGGAGTTCCTAAATTCTTCACATACAAACATTTCACAGTGAAAAAATGAAATGAGAATAGAACTATTAACTTTCTAGAATTGTCCATCGCTTTCCTGAATGATAGACGTGTTTTTGACATATACAGGAAACCGACACACACCGACACAGTCATTCATAACACATCGCAACATCCACTCTCTCACAAGCACACAGCATTCCACAGTATGGTCCACAGATTATTCTGAACATTAAATTAATTTTCTTGTAACTCCACAAGAGGCCGCTGCAGCACAAACCTGTGCTTCAGTTAAACGAAATTCACCGGGAGCGGTAGCTCAGTGCTGATGCCACTGATGTCACTGCAGCGCCTCTGACCGGGAAGTCCTAGGTTCGAGTCCTGACGACGGCAGGGTTTTCGACACTAGCTTTTCAGCTAGGTCGAATTCAGTTGCAGTCTGGAGGAGAATTTTAGTGGTCAGCTGCTCTGATCGGTAGTTTTCCGTGGTTTCTCCGATCAACACCAGGCGAATGCCGGAGCAGTACCCTACCAAACTGGCCACAGACCGCGCGCGATCTATCCTTCCTCTTCCTTGTCCTATCCTCTCCCCGTACACTCACACTTACATTAACATGCACTATGCTACCACATATTCCGGTCTGGAGCTTAGAGCTTGTCCCGGCTGGGGCGGTGCCCTGCAGGTGGGAGAGTCCTGCTTAGGGGGAAACCCCACTAGCCGACGGTAGGTCGGCGCCGGATCTCGCCATCCAGCGGAGGAAGATTACCGCCATCTCCCGAGAAAAAAACATGCATTACACTAACGGGACTAATGACGAAAGTAGTTGACACGCCCGGAAACACGAAAAAATGAAATTCCCAATTCACTTGGTCTCCGGAAGTTGCTGTGTGTCGCGGGAGGGGGTCGATGAGGAGAGGAGGACGGCGCGGTGCGGGGTGGAGAGAAGGAGAGGGAAAAGGCAAAGAGGGATAAGAGAGTGAGGGAGCATGAAAGATGGGGAAGAAGAGAAAGGAGGAACAAGAGAGAAAGGCATACTAACATGGCATTTAGTAGGTCATGTATATTTAGTATATCCAGTATATTTAGTAATATCCATGCAAAAAATGTAAAGAGACAATTTGGAGCCATTGTCGAGAAAATGGCGTTGGGCCGTTTCTGAAAATGCTGAATTTGGAGCTCTTTTTCAGAGAAAAGTTTGGAGTTTGCGAGAAAAATTTATAAGACATCATTTAAAGCAGATGCACTCGTAAATGCAATAATGTGAACAAATCACCGCTTAAGTATTAACGAGTGAAAGGGTAGTTAATTGTTTTTGTAATTTTGAAAAAAAAACAACAACAAAAGAATGGAGCGAAATAGCGTGTATGTCGTCTCAGAGTACATTTTGGACTATTCCTTCAAAATTTTAAAGAAAAACTTTGGAGCCGTTTTTGAGAAATTCATGTTTTGAAATTTTGTTATATTTTACTTCACGCAATTGTGAGAAAACTATTAAAAATTTCAAAACAATGCACGGGATCTTACCAATGTATTTAATCATGACGAACAAAATTTATTACAAGTAAAAATCTCCAACTTTATTTCTGTAGTTGTAGGATGACGCCGAAAATAATTCAAACGTTCGCAATTTTCTGAAATTTAGAATAATCAGCAAAAATGGAAGATTTTGACCTTTTTTGAGAAAATTTTGACAATGTTTCTGGAACTTCATTCGAAGTATCCCCAAAAATTTTAAGAATATTTTCAAAAATTGCAGAGTTTAGAATACACCGCCCGGGGATATTTATTTTGGAAAAAAATATCTTTGAATAGTTTGGACGCAAGTGTTGTTCATAGACCACGTGGGTGGAGAGACATTCTGAAAAACAGAAACAACACTTTTTCGGTATCAAGGACCCACAATTTCTAAAATCTGACTATATAATGTGTTTGAGGGGGGAATTTACTACACATTAGAACATGATTCACGTGCTCTTTCTGTATTAGGGCCCCACAATACTAGGTTTTGTGTCGACAAACCGCCAGTTTTTGCCGTAGCATTACATAACTTTCTCTAAATTACTCTCTATTCTCTGTATTACTCCGTAAATACGTACGCATACGAGAAATTAAAAATGGCTTTTAACATCGAACTATTTTTCGTTATCGAAGACTTACAAAACGTAGATTTTGACCACATGTGTTAGAAATACTAGCTTATGCAATTAGTTTATAATGTTAAGATTTATTGCATGAGTACATGTTTTGAAAACGAGCAACGTTAGGAGGAGTTTTCAAATTTGTACGAATCCAACGAAGCAACATTATAAACGAGTTGCATACACTATGTTTTGTATAGCGGCATTATAATTGTTTAAGATATTCAAACTTAATTTTGCTTAAGAACTTTCTTTTGACGTCTCGGTTATTTGTTATCTGTGTGAGAAAACAGTGGTCGGCTGTTTCGTTTACCTGTTTCTCCCCACGATTCTCTCGCTCCCATTGGCTGAACGTGTGATGACGCAATCGCTCGTGCCGTAAATGCTAATACGTCATCATATGTGCCGTAAAATGTTCGATTATGAACGATTTCGTATAACAGAAAGGTCGTTTGTAAAGGTAGTATACAAAAAGAAGTAATCTGCTAGTCTAGAAACAGGCTTTATCCGATGTCAGGTTACGAGTTTTTCTGCCAAAAAATCGCCATTTTGACGCAGCATTACCAAATTTTCTCTTTACTACATAAGGACGGAGTAAAGTGAGGAAGAAAAACTTACCTGTTCAATGACATCGCGTCCGACAGAGAGATGACACGTCGATAGTTGGGAACTGCAGTTGAATGTCGACGAGTGCTAGACCGGTTCAATGGCAAAGATAAACAAAAAGAAGAAAGGTTTTGTGCTGACGTTAGGTTTATGAAGCTCCTCCATCTCATCAACCAGCAATTGCTTTTTAATCAAAGGCATTTTATGACGCATTAAACCATTCACGAAAAAGTATTTTACGACACGTCGCCACAATTTTAGAATTGAATTTTGATAACGGTCAATGAGTTCTGTTTTGTTTATTTTATTTACAAGTTTCCTAATAGCAGGACATTAAAGATATTCCTTAAACCTCAATTAAAATGAACAATATGTAGACACTAAAACTTTTGCATTAATTACAATGAAATAATAAATATTACCATAAACATTTCTTATCAGCTTTCACAAACCTTCCTGCATTATTAAAAATAATCATAAGAAGAAATAAAAGAGGTCATCTTCGTCAACATTTTTGACGAAGATGACCTCTTTTATTTCTTCTTATAAGAACGTCAACAACACCAAATCAGAATTCCCCCAAAAATAATCATTGATCATCATGCTTAATAGAAACATTGACACATTATTCCTTCTCACAAAATATATTAAATTTTATGGTTTCATAAAATTGAAAATATTGCGATCATTTTAACTTTTTCTGTCGTGGAAAGAAACTTTTACGTTACATGAGACAGACTAGTACATACATTTTTATATTTTTATATTTCTTTATTCTTTTCTACTGAAATGATATTCCTTATACCATTATAATTGGAAGATATGTTATCCTCGCACAACACTCTTTCCAAAAAAGTAACAGTGGGTTATCAATTTTAATAGTTTTCGCACAGTATTGCATGAAATCTGTGCAATATTAAAAAATAAAAAGAACATAAATTTCTCTAACACGGCTCCAATTGTTTTTAACTTTCCGTATGGTTACTGTCAAATGTGCTGTATTACATTTTAACGCCATTTCGCTCTATTCTTTTCTTGGTTTTTAAAAATTTCACAAATGTAATTTTTTTCGTTAATACTTACATTACCGACGATTTCTATATATTATTGAATTTTGTAAAATAAGAGATACGAATGGTGTCTTATAAAGTGTCTCACAAACTCAAAAGTTTTATGTGAAAAGGAACTCGAAATTCCGTATTTTGAGAAACGCTCAAACGCCATTTTCTCAAAAGGCTCAAAATTTTTTCTTCAAACATTTTGTACCGAGAGTGTTAAATGCCATATATAAGATGACAAGAAACACATTTTGATATATTATTTTGTTATTTCTTTAAAAATTATGCAAATGCATTTTTGTAAATATCTATCACACCGTTCATATGTTCATTTCCTGCGATTTATATACATTATTGCATTTGTTATTGAATGTGCTTCAAATGATTTTCAATAAAGTTTTTCAAAAACTCAAACTTTTCTGTAAAAAAAGTGTTTCAAGTTTCGTATTTAAAACTCTTTCCTTAAACGACATTTTTTAAAATACGGCTCCAAATTTTTCAAGAATACCGTGATACTTCTACTTCTCCCAGTTTCTCTGATGAACGCCAGGTGAATTCCGGAGCAGTACCCAAACAAACGGGCCACGGACCGCGCGCGATCTATCCTTCCTCTTCCTTGTCCTATGCTCTCCCCTTACACACACACACACACACACACACACACACACACACACACACACACTAACATTCACTACACTGCCACATATTCCGGGGGACCGGTCGCGAGCTCAGAGCTTGTCCCGGCTGAGGCGGTGCCCTCCTGGTGGGAGAGTCCTGGTTAGGGGAAATCCCACTAGCCAACGGTAGGTCGGTACACTACACCTACGGGATTAATGGCCTTAGCTGTTGACGCGCTCGAAATCACTGACAATAAATCAATCTAGTTCCTCTACACCACACATTGACTACAAGTACTGTTCCACATTTCAACGGCTCAACCCTTGTCCATGGTGAAATAAAAACTGATTTCAAGCCATGAAATATAGGAAAAAGCTCTTGCTGTCCTTCGCAAATGCTTTAACGAAGAAAATTTTATTGAACATAAAAAATAAGTTAATTCTCGTGTCATCCATTCTTCAAGAAGAGAAATCTAAGAACTTCAAAAAATTTTGTAGTTTACTTAATAGATATAGCGACACATATATTTGAGATAGGATAATATATTTGAAAAAAAAACGGTCTTCTAACTAATCAAATTTTAATTCGGAGAAGAGAATTCAAAGCATGCAAGTTGGGATTAATAAAATCTGACCGGTCTTATCTTAGGATAACTGACCCAACCATTTGAATTGTAAAGTTAATGAATTCCTGTATGGTCCACTTTTGTCTTGGGACTTGATTAATGCCTTAGACAATGCAAATATTAAATCATCATTTGGTAGGGACAATATATTTCAAATTGTAAAATATTTACGAAAAAATTCATAACGGTCTTTTAGACAACGTGCCCGTCCTTCAATATTCATTCAAAATCTGATCGATATATCCATTTCAAAAACACCATTTATTTCATTTTTAACATTATATAAGAAAAACACCTGTATTTTATAAATTATCCGCTTATCTCAAAAAATAATGCGGGTTACCTGAGACTTCCCCAAGAAAACATTCGGATCTCCTTCTGTTTCGAATATTCACCAATCTTGAAGGGGTATTGCCAAATTGTGCATAACTGTTTCTATACAATTAAGAGACTGTACTGAGCATCAAAAGAACATTAATTTTAACAGTGATATATATTTGTTACCATTTGGACTGTATAATTCTAAACAACCTGTAAAATGTATTGGACTGTAGCTTCTGGGTCAATGCCCCATTTCAATCAGGTTTTTCGTCCAGTTTCCCAGATCTTTTAAGCAAATGCTGAGATGGCCCCTTGTTTTGCTTCTGGACATAAATGTAACTTCATTATCTGTGTAAGTCTTCTAGAATTATGTGGGAAATATTTATTCAAATTATTGTTCTCCATGTTGACGCAGCAGAAGTATTATTTCTTCACGAAGGACATGATCAGAGATAAGAGTCAATTTGATTTGATTTGATAATCAGGAAGTTGGTTTTGTTCCGCCGTGCAATGAAAAACCGATGAGAACATTACACACTACCTTTCTCAAATGTTGTTTGCCAGCAACAGACGCTATCGACAAGCGGAAAAAATCATGCATGCACAGGAAGATTCGTTCGTGGCACATAGCGAAGTCGCTGGCCTTTCCCCGCTGAAGTCCGGGTTCGATTCCCATCGAATGTCATGTGAAATTTGTTCCAACAAACGAGTTTGGCCGCTTCACAAGGTTTAGTGATGAGTTATAGATGACATTTACATAATTATTAGTAGTATTGTTGACAATGACAACGCCTTCAATCACTTCAACGTTTCACAAGGGCTAGTAAACTGTGAAGTGTCCTAAACCCTACCCCTATTCTTATTCCTTCCCAATTCTGGCCGCTGGGTAGTGACGCAGGGTTGCGTGAAGTAAGAGGCGCGTACGCGGAGATGCTACCTGGCGGTCCTCTTTGAAAACTGACGAGACGAGACATAAAAATACACAACGTCCTCTGGAATAGAGGGATAGAAAATGGAGGATTTACTCCGCGCCCAACGCTCGACCAGAGGCGAAGAGACGCGTTGCGTCGATAAATAGGATTAAAGGGCAACGAATTTAAAAAGTTGAAGGTCGGCTCGTGCAAGCGGGCATGATGTATTTAAGACCGCTTCAACAGCTAAGGTCTTTAGCGCCTCAAGGAAGTCATGCCCGCTTTCCCAAGAGTGCTGAGCGCCAGCGGAGCATTGAATAATCCTATGTTTAAAGTGGGAAATGTTCTCGCGTAGCTTTTCTTCTATCGTTCTGCCAGTTTGGCCGACGTAGTGTTAACTACAGCTGCAAGGTATGGTATATACTTTTGTTTGGAGGGACGGGAGTCGGTTCGTAACCTGCACTAAAGTTTGGCCGAGCTTCTGGTGGGTCCTGTAGATCCTCTTTAACCGGGACCGTCTCAATATCTTGATCGATCTTTTCCTTCTTAGGGATCTGGGACGATGATGGCTTTTGGCCATAGAGCAGAGATGGTATGCTGTTCGTCATATCAGTTATAGAGGCGGAGGAGAAATTGCATTACAATTTCGAGAAGTAGGTTGTGAATTTCGTCCGGACCCGAGGCGGTTCTTTTCGCAAGAAAATCAGCAAATCGGATTTCACGCATGGAGAATAAGTTATTGTAACCTCCCTCATGTGCTCTACTTGAAAAATACAATGCGTGTTTTGCCAGTATTTCTCTGAAAAGTGTAGCATAGTTCATCGAACACGACATATTTTCTTAATGTGTGGCAAGTTCCTCTACAATGGCGTCTTGGTTGCGGAGCTACGATGAATGTTTACTTTCTAAAGTGGTTTTCCTCGCTTTCGCTCTGCACCTCTTCTAATCAATTAAGTTATCCATTGTTGGATAGTGTTTGAGTCGAACCAACGCTTTGTTGCGGGTTCTGACAGTCCTTGAGCAGTTCCTGTTCCACCACGGGACAAAGGGGCGTCGCGATTTACCGGTCAAATGAGCATTGAAATCTCCGCAGCATGTAGTACAGCACTGTTAAAATACGCTGCCATTTCGTCTTCGCCGTCGAAGTCAGCCTCTGAAAGACCGACATTCGGTTGAAAATTTAGCAAGTCAGCACGGTCGACACTCCACTGAGTAGGGAGTGCCAACCCACGAGAAAATCCATCCATGTGGACGATAGTAGGGTAATGGTCGTTTCCATATAGGTCGTCTACAATGGACCATTCCAAAATGGTTGCAAGTGAGGGCTGCAGAGAGCTAGATCAATGCGCGTGCACAAGTTTGTGGTTATGGCGAAATGAATTGGTTTCCCTGGATTCCGAATAGTTAAGTTCGAGGTGAGTACAAGTAATTCCATTATCTCGCTTCTCGGACAAGTACGGAACGAGACTTAATTTTTCTGTGGACATTTACATTCTCGACTATGGAGAACGGTGAGGGCAGTTAGTTTATGAAGCCCAAAAATTCATCGCCGGATGCAATCTGTCATGGAGGGATGTAAATATTATAAAGAGAATGAGAGAAGTGAGGTCATCCTGCACTCAAACTGTTTGAAGCTTGGTCTGAACTGAAACGTCTGTAGAGAGCAGCAAGTCGTGGATCAAAGTAGCAACTCTGCCATGTGCGCGGTGCCCGTCATCAACATCAACCCCTGCAGCGCCTCTGACCGGGAGGTCCTAGGTTCGAGTCCTGACGGCTGCAGGATTTTCGACACAAGCTTTTCAGCTAGGTCGAATTCAGTTGCTGTCTGGAGGAGAATTCTAGCGGCCGGCTGCTCTGATCGGTAGTTTTCCGTGGTTTCTCCGATCAACATCAGGCGAATGTCGGAGCAGTACCCTATCAAACAGGCCACGGACCGCTCGCGATCTTTCCTTCCTCTTCCTTGTCAGCCTCAATGATCGTATGATGGAGACAAATTTATCACAAAAAAATAAATTTAAGGGAAGTAATTTACTTACTGTAGAGATGTAGTAATATAATTAACTTTAGGTAATAAGCCACAAATAACGTTCTGTGTCACGTAATAATAAAAAATGTATATTGTCTTTCAAGCACAAGCTCCTTCCGAACATGTATATTGATATTTCTTCTTGTAAACATTGTCATGGGGATCTCCTGATGGATGTAGATCTCATGAACAAACTAATTAACATTGTAAAGAAACACAATTGGAAATAGATGATTTTGTAGTGATAAATAAGGATCCCGGGCGGTCCGTGTGAACATAAAATTAAAAAAGGAAAGAACAAAACAAAATTAATACAAATCAAGAAAAATTAACGTGTTTTTCTTGTAGAGACGTCTTCGGCGCCGACGAAAAAATCGTACCGAAATGAAGATAAACAGGCTTCATTCTTTCAATGGATAAAGGCTTTTCTTGATTTCGGATACGAACCGTAAGTGACTTTTTACGGTACTTACTTCGTATCCGTAACGATTACCTGAAGAGGAACCGCTAAAAGGTAAGTAGTGGAGAAATGTAAGTGAACGCTCACAGTGAACGATAAAGCTATAATTTGCATTCATCATTTTTGAATCGTTTATAGTTAAAGGTTCGTGACTAGTCAAGGTATTACTTTCCATGTTTCAAACGGCTTGAAGTAAAGGCAAATTTAAATTTTTGTTCTCTAAAGAGGCTTCAAACTTAACTTTTCCCCCCAGATAGAGCAAAGAACACTTAAAAAACTGCTCAGGCTATTTTGGTTGAACTCTCTGAATTTTCAAAAATTACAAGACCATTGTAGAAGTTTAGGTAAGTTGTCATTCCTTGTGTTGTTTGTGTTTACTGTAGCCCTGAGGAAGGAATTATATATTCCGAAACGTTGGAAAACTAATGTGTTTTATTAATGACCAATCCCGTGATCCACATCCTACGGAAATTACAAGAGTTATCAATTAAGCGGAAAAAAGTACTGATGTAGCACCGCAAGTTACATTCTGCAACTGGGGGGCCGAAAAATTAAAAAATTGCGAACAAATGTTTTTTTTATGCCGGTAGGCAGGAGCCGAGAAGAGATGGGGACAAAACCGCGAATCCAGACGAAACAGATTAGGAAAGTAACTAGTATGAGAAAGTCTGTACCATTCTGTAGCACCACTAGTATTATTTTGTGTGGTGTATATACATCTACATAATACATATTTTAATTTTTATGAGTAAGAAGAGGATTCATTTTTGTGTTTTTGTAAACGAAAAAACAAGTATTCTTAGAATTCACCTTTCACCCATCCACCCCTCCCACACACACACATCCCCACACCCTCCCCCTCCCGCACTTACCCCCATGTGTGTGTGTGTATATATATATATATATATATATATATATATATATATATATATATATATACAAGGATACGTGTTTTTCATGTACAAAAACACAAAAATGAATCCTCTTCGTACTCATAAATATTAAAGTATGTACAAATTACATGTTTTAAATTACAAGCATTTGAGCGAACAAAGTGCAATTATAGTAATTACCGAAACGAATGTATAAATAGGTGTATAATTGCACGAGTGAATGTTCAAGAAAACGAACGATAGGAGCGAGTTTTTATTATACTCTATGAGTGCAATTTTCCCCTAGTACACATGTTACGTTCAATATGTTTTCGTTTCCACTTAAGAATAATTTAAATTTTAAGAAATTCAAGCACATCTTTACCATCCGAGGCATTCATTTCATGACGTAGTATTGCTTCTGAAAAATATCTATTTTAGTGGGCCTTGCATGGTGTTTGTTTCCACGAAATATTTGCAAATGGAAGGTACTGAACATATTGCGGATGAAATATTAGAAGAAGCTGACAAAGTCATGAAAACTACTTCCCACAAAAAGTAAAGATAGATATGAGAGAGAATTCATGTATAAATATTGGAAAAAAGGATACTTCCAACTTCTGACACTGGTTTGCTATAGCGTACTTTTTAGAACCGGTTAACACAACTGACGTTTACGATTTTGACATTCGTAATCGTAAGACCAAATGTTCATCATTTACTAACATTAATATTTTATGTTGTTCCATAAGTCAGCTAATTTAACGTTTACTTCTCCAACTTAGTTTTATTCATTCGTTGTTTACATGTAGTTTTTGTAGGTACGTAAAATACGATGCACATTTTTGTTTGTTTCATGGCCGACTGCAAATACATTGGCTACATCTGTGTTATATTTTCTTAATTAAACGATTTTGCTCCTTTTTCAGAATTCTGATTGGTAGTGTGGGTTTTTAATTGTACACATGCTATTAACATAGAGATAATCAACGATTTTTCATGGAATTAATGAGCATAGTTAGTTAACTAAACGAAAAAACACGTATACCCATATAAAAATATTAAAACTCCTTGCTTACCTTTTTGTAACTTAAGTTTCTAAGAATCGAAGTAACTTCAATACTTCATGTACCATTTTTTTTTAATACATACATATAAATCAGCTGAAGCACTCTGCATTGCTCAGGCATTTATTTACAATCGCCTATTACACAAGAACAAGAATGAACTGTATATTTGGATGTACCAATGCATCTGGCCCTCTTCCCCATGATACGGCGTGCCCAGTGCGATACAATTGCATTTAGCTCAATTCCACTCCCACCCCAACATTACTTTGTTTTGCTATGTTTTTGATACTATGGGCAGCTGTAGGCACTTGCACAATTGCTTAATCCCACTAACCCCCCAGTAACAATTTTGATATTCATTAATCAAAGCCTCATTGAGTCATTGAGCTATAATAAAATTATAATACATTAAGTAATTAAAATACATTTATAAGGGAATTTTATGAGTTTTTAAGAATTTTTAATTACCTTCATGATATTTACTCGCTGTTTTGAGCTACTTGTAAAAACTAAGTGCTCTCTAAGTTTGCTTTACGGGGTAAGAAAACAGACTCATACTTCTATTTAGAGAGCATACATAATATTAAAAATTAATTATTAAATTTTTAATGTTATCACATGGGAAGTCACAAATAAAGACTTTTGTAAAATGTTTATGTGATTATATTGCATGTACAACAGAAGTCAACTACATTTTAAAACATTGAAAAAATTAAATATTTAATTAGAATACATAAGCAATATAAGCAAAATAATCTAAAATATTTTTTTATTGAAGATAAAATTAATATAATACAATTTTATTCATTGACATTACTCGTGAAACCATCTCAAACTTTTATTAGTAATGAATATTACACACTGTAGGTTTATAGTTAAAATAATATGCATCATAATTGATGGACCATTTAGCAAACTAGTTAATCAAGGTTTTGCAAATTTATTCTTATTTTTTATGAGTATTAATAATCTTATGTTATATTGTTTTACAGTATTCCATTTGTTTCAGAATGTTCTATGGTGATGCATAGCTGTAAAAAGCCTCAGTTTGAAAATAGAAAACTTTTTCATCACAGTAGCTGATTTTAAGAATGTCATTAAAATCATCATTTCTATTACTGAAATCTTGCATGCAAAATCTCTGAAAGGAACACACTGAAGAATAATTTCCTTATTAGACACTTCTTAATGTACAGATGAATGCATTTAAATTTTAAAAAAGCAAAACTTCTAATTCAAGATCTTGAAATTTTAAATGAAATGTTTGCACTTTGGAGATGGTTCATGGTGCACTCAGGTGCCATCCCTCAAGTGATGGGAACACCTTTTCTTTCTTTATCTCCACAACCCACAGATCGGCATGTTAATTTTGAGGCACTAAAGTAGATAGCATTAGGTTTCCTTTGCAAACTACAAGTTCAAAATGCCCTCCAAATTCACCTTTCAAAGCATAAATACCTTAAATCAGATTCACCATACAATTCGTAGTTCTCCTATCGGAACAACAAAAAATTAGACACTTCTGTGAAACCTTCAATTTTCTCCTGCCCCAATCAAGAATTTAACCTGGCCTAAACCCTAACACAAAATATCACCCTTCTCTCAAATTCTTCAATGCTGAAAAAATGTACTTACCTAATGGTGTCTACTTGTACTTCTTCTAATCTCAAACACGCCAGTTCATCAATTACTTTCTGATTACTATGAAACACTTTGATCGAATTTCGCCACTAATGCTATTACAAAAATATTCCTCACAAAGGCTTTCCAGGACAAATCTTCGTTCCCAACAACCGGTTCTTCTTTAACCTGGAGGAAATGCAGAAACATTCCTTTTACAATATGCGTACAATCAACACATGCTGCACTTTCAAGATACATTACAACCGCGTTATGTGTTCGTAAATCATAACACTAAATCATAGGCCTTAAATAACGACAAATCACGTTCTAATATTTTACGATATACACAAATGCTTACATCTATTTTAATACTGCTTTCTGTTAAAGTATTAATCTCTTCCATCATTATTACGGCCAGATTACAAGTCACAAATAAATAAGTTTACTTCCTGTTGTTGACAAACATACGAAGTTTCTGGGAGAAAGCAGGTTATCCCAAAGAGTAGGGAGTTTTGCGCGCCATAGGGGTGACCAGAACACGTGACTTTAGAGGTTCTGTGGGCAGCATCGTCGCATCTGGTAGGAAGTTGCTCCATGCCGCGAGCTGATGGTTTAAACACGGTCTATTATCGATTTTTCTATAGATGTCAGATAGTAGGTCATTGTTACACCTCATTCCTTATCAAATTAATACTTTTAATTAATTTGTTAACGTCATTCCCAAAGGGGCCCGAGGTCCCAGGAATATGCTTATCACTGTTAAAAAGATTCGTTTGTAGATTGTGATTCTGTGGTTTAAACCACAGACTGTGATTTGAATATGAGATATATGTCCATTTTATTGTAGTACGTATTCGTTGGAGGTTTTCCACAGACATTGGTTTAACAAAATTTTAGATGGTTGTTTCAAGGCAATAGTGGACACTTTTATGTACTACAATTTTCGTAATTCGCAGTTCAAACGTCTAAACGCGTTAACATGTTCATGTCATTCCCAGATGATTCACTTGCAAACGTATTTTCCGCATTTTTGCAACAACATAATCGGGAGCGGTATCCCAGAGCCTCAACTGATGTCACTGCAGCGCCTCTGACCGGGAGGTCCTAGGTTCCAGTCCTGACGGCGGCAGGATTTTCGACACTAGCTTTTCAGCTAGATCGAATTCAGTCGCTGTCTGGAGGAGAATTCTAGCGGCCGGTTGCTCGGATCGGTAGTTTTCCGTGGTTTCTCCGATCAACACCAGGCGAATGCCGGAGCAGTACCCTACCAAACGGGCCACGGACCGCGCGCGATCTTTCCTTCCACTTCCTTGTCCTATCCTCTCCCCTTACACACACACACTTACACTATCATGCACTACACTACCACATATTCCGGGAAACCGGTCGGGAGCTTAAAGCTTGTCCCGGCTGGAGCGGTGCCCCGCTGGTGGGAGAGTCCTGGTGAGGGGGAAACCCCACTAGATATAATTAAGAATCGGATTTTTTTTGCAGTATACAATGTCAAAATATGCAGTAAAAACTTAATCAATATGCAAAAATATGCACTTAAAATGAGTGAAAATACGTAAAATCACCATGTAAGGAACCAAAATACCTACTAAAACAAATAGAAATTACATTTGGATTAGATTACACGAGGCGAACAAATATATTGCCACATCAAGACCAAATGAAAAAGAGAAGTGATGGAAAGAAGTGTTCTGCGGTTTTTAAAGCGTTGCGCGTCACAGCCTGTCGTCACGATGGAATATGTCACGGTTTTTTGCGTCTTTCAC
Source organism: Teleogryllus oceanicus (assembly GCA_964035755.1). NCBI lineage: Eukaryota > Metazoa > Arthropoda > Insecta > Orthoptera > Gryllidae > Teleogryllus > Teleogryllus oceanicus. The sequence continues at coordinate 108,663,417 of CAXIVR010000010.1, forward strand.
GGTCGCGCCATTAGACATCTCATGATCGCGACTGTATCAAGCAGTGCTGCAGATCAAGCGACATCTAGCAGCACGACCGAGAAAGACGCGAAAATCCGTGCCATATTCCATCGTGACAACAGGCTGTGACGCGCCACTCTATAAAAACCGAAGTGTAGGTAAGTGGCGACTACAGAATCGATTTTCAAAAAATATGATTTGAGTGAGCTTCTCTTTCAGTTAATGGCTGTGATTAAAGGCGTCGTTCTTTTATATCATCGTTACTCAGTTCGACGAATTGTTCCTTTTGCAACACAGGGTATAGTATTCAACGGGATAAAAGAAAAAGAAGTCATAATTTGAATAAATATTCACTATTATCATATTTTCACTTACAGAAGAAACGAGCAAAACGAGGATAATAGTTAATCATTTTGTAAAATACTTTTGTATAACACGAATATGTAAAAATATGCAAAATAAAACTTGGACATAAGCATCTAGGGAATTCCATTCGGAAAAAATCGGATACCGGAATTCTACAACTAAGCAGAAGAAATACTTAATTGTAAGGTGACCAACTTTTTACAATCAAAAGGAGGTCGGAAAAAATTAAGAAGAAACAACAACGTAAATAAATGAAACATTATTAATTGAAACAAAAATAAACTAATTATGTTTACATCCCTTTTAATTATTTAATTAAACGAGTATTTTTTCATTGAATGAATATTTTTGTCAATAAAACATTTTCTAACAATATTTTGGAAATTTCGGAACAAGAAATATCCTTCTTATTGGATTTTACATCAAGTGCTTCAGCCAGTATATCAAAATTTATTAACTTTACTTACAAACTTTATTAATTAGATTAACACATTAGTTTTAAAATATCGAAAAGAAGGGCAGGGAGGACGACACATTTCGATGAAGGACAGAACCGATAAGAAGGACTGTCCTTTCTAAAGGAGAACGATTGGTCGTTTCATTTGCATGAGAATCCGATCCCTAGACGTAATAAATAAGCTGTCATTCAGAATAGGTATCAGTTTAGAATTTAAACAAGACAACCATTTACAACATACAATTCATACAAACACATAAATTGTTAAAAAGTACCAATATTTTGGGTACTTACATTGTTGGAATTTATTTACAATATTCCGACCTTTGATATTCAAAAACATGTTTAAAAGGTTATACTGCTTAAGATGTAGGTAAAGGAGGATCTTTGAATAAAGGTGTCAATTTCTGAGATATTAAAAAATTGTACTACAGGCGGAAGAAACGGAATTAAATAGTCTTTGAAATTTAAGGATTGCCTTATATATGCTACTTTGAGGTTAATTGCAGGTTAATTTGAGTTGTGGATATATGGGATTCACATTTAGGACAGGGTTTAATTTTTTTTACTTTCTCGCTACTGTTTACGCAGTATACCGAAAGTTATATAATGCTGCGGAAAAAAAACGGAATTTTCGGCAAAAAACTCTTATTGTCGGGTTCTGTTAATGAAAATGTGGATAAATCTAGTCCCTAAATTCAGAAAAAATCCTCTAAAACGTGGAGTAGCCAGAATCCATTTTTGGCGGGTCCTTGACACCGAAAAATCTACTGAGGCCGAAACGTCTACCCGTCTACCTGTGAACTACTCTACCGGCTAAACCATTCAACCGATATTCCCCAATATTATTGATCTGCCTGAGGTCACGGCCCCTTCAATTTGAAACCAATATTTTAATTTTGGAGGGTACTTATAATTAAGTCCTGGGACATTTTCAAAAAAATGGCAACACATTTTTTGGTTAAATTTTGTTGTTAGTGTGAAGGACATTTAAGAGTATGGTGCAAGTTTGATTTTCGTTGAAATATCTAATTATCCGAAAAATTCAAAAGTTAAATTTTTCAGAAAGTAAACCGGAAGTTTACGGTGTCCAGGGTCCTTTGACACGATTTTTTTAAAAAAAAGTTTTAAGTCGCATCAACAGATACGTCATTAGCGACTAAATAAATACATCGTTTTACATTTTAAATTAACGATTTTAATTTTTACAATATGGAAGTTACATTAATTATTACATTATTCCAATACCGATAAATATTGTCTAAAACAAGACAAAATTTTATTATATTAGTTTTGTACGTATTATCACTTATATAACTGAAATATGTGTCAAAAAATTGAGGTCTGATGAAATTTTATTGGAGATATTCCTTGAGGATGTGATTAATGTCCAGCGGCAACTGCAGGAGATACATACCGGGTTAGGTTTTTGGGAAAATTTGGTATGGCCTGATCTCATGTGTGAAAGGGTTACGTAAAGTTTTTTGTTCACCAGAAAGGCGTCGATTCTCAATGTGAACCGAAAAATGTGTGATACAAGTCAATCAACATTTCCGCTGTTCTACATTTAAACAAATTAATTTTTTAAATAAATAAAACGCATATATTTTCTACAATTTAATAGTAATACTATTATAATATTTCTAATTTAATAGTGCTCTTTTGGGGCTGCATTTCAATTCGCATGCTAGAAACTAATTTTAAAGCGAACGCAATTTTAGTTTATAAACCTCTCTCACTTTTATGATAATTTCTTTTAAAGGGAATATTATTACATTGATCTTCACTTCTACTAGCCAACACAATTTTACAATCAACGCAGTTTTACTATTTATAAACCTCCCTCACATTTAAGAGAAACTATTTCAAAGGGAATACTCTTATATTGACCTACATCTCTACTGGCATATTTTTTTACGCGAAACTGCAAAACAAATAAAAAAGTCAACTTACTTAATAGTTCGAGTAATAAACGTTTACCATGCCTCGTAGAAATTCTTTCATCATAACCACGTCTCCACGTATACATGTACTCATATGAAGATTAGTCAACATTCTTTTTAAGTTAAAAGGTTTTAACGATTCACAAACACGTTAGGATATTAATTGGATCAGATTCAAATTTCCCTCGCGGTGAAAATAATAAAATAACCATTCACATGTTTCATCTCAGTAAACCCAACAATTCCATAGAAAAATACGAGATGTGTCAATTATATTCAAAAGATATTCAATAATTAAACATCACTGGTATGATGCTATGACAACAATTGCAATATGTAAGTAGTAAATTTATTTATTTATAATATAAATCCATCCTTTACTTACATCTCATCCAGTACAACCGTTGAAACGTGTTATGAATATCAAAGAAAATGTATTGTAAATAAATAAATATGTGTATCCGTCCCAATGATGTAAATACCCAAAAAAATTAACATTTTATTACAATTTCATGTTTGAATGAAGTGTATATTATTGTTTAATGAAATAATTGTAAAATTTGTGTAAACTCTAAATTGATACTCGTGGACGTGTTCTTGAACAGCAACCTCAAAAAAATAAAATAAAAATAAAAGATAAAATAAATAATAGAATAGAAAAATAGAAAATAAAAAAATAATAAAATAGAAAAATAAAGAATCATACTTCACAGGATCATTTCTGTAGTATGTATTCTCGCTTCTAGGCCCAAAGATACCTGCCTGGGAGCACTTTCTGCCAGGAGAGTTCGGAGCGCACGCCGCTCCACCAAGCGGCCGAGACCGGCAACTACGTCCAGAACGACGGTCGCGCGCGCAGCGACGGGCAGAGGTAGCTGTTGCCCGTGCAGCGCAACTAGCACGCGCGCTTCCTGCGTGCAGCGCAACTAGCACGCGCGCTTCCTGTCCGTAGGTGCTCGTACTACTAGGCGCGCCTTCCCGCCCACTAGCGCTCTAGATCGGACGTCGCGCTCTGGAAGTCGGCGAATTCTGGTTTTCCTCGATGTAGTTTTCTGAATAAATATCTCTTCCCTATAATGACTGTTGCGTGCCAATAATTACCTTTTTCTATTTCATTTTTTGGCAAACATGTTTACAGCAATTTTACTAAGATTCCGTCAAACGAAAATATTTCGAAACCATTTTGCAGCAACGTGCACGAATCAACCATTTTTAAAAATCTTAACACAACTATATTTGTTTTTTATTAATAAAAAATCAAAACATTAATATCTATATAGATTTGTTTTTATTAACAAAAATCAAATATAATTGCATTAACATGTTAATTCTAAGCTTTTTAAAATATCCACAATATTTTGGGATACATTTATATGGTTATATGTACAAGGTTATTTCGTGAACAAGTAATACAATGGCCAACACCTTTTGTAATGTGTTTGGAATGTAATTGACGAAGTTAAGGATGTTCCGATGGAAATGTTATAGATTGAATGGTTTATTATTCAGGTTAGTGATAGTTGAAATTGACACAATGCGTTTAGAAGATATTTTATCTTCTTAATGTACAATTTTCTACATGAGTAATATACCTGAAGATGGCGGCAAGGAATACTCCGGAACGTTCCCAAGAGATGATGCTGTATAGATTGACTAAAGATGAATACTAATAACATGCATCAATAAAGTCAGTTGTCTGAAACCGTTGAAGCTTTATTTGGAACACGATTGTATTTATTTTTCAGCATTTTGTTTTTAAGTTAAAAAGTATACTCCTTTTTGTAAAAAATATCCTCTTTTCCTAAAATGTAACCCTAATTGTATGTGCTTGTGCGTACAATGTGCATATGTATTGTACGCGCACGTTTTCGCGAAGTCCGGAAATCTTACCCTTCACTCCTTTACTGAAATTTGTTTAATTAAGAATAAATATCAGCGAAGAGCATTCTTGACAATATCTAATTATCAGAAATGATTGCTCATGTACAATTCAAACTATTTTGCAAATCAAAACGAGCGTCATATTTGATATAATTGTCCTGTCGTCGAAATAAGCACAAGTAATACCACAAATACTTTGGGAATTAACTGAAAAATTTGTAGGACTATTCCACGAATTCGTCCAACAGTACCAAAACATGTCAAATATTGAAAATAACTAAAAGTATGTTAAAATCAAAGAAGTTATATTATAGTACATATGCCGTTTATTGCACTTCCACACACCGGTCGATACATATCCCCTCATAAGACAGATGAGTGTCAGTTTATAATTGGCCAGTAGGAAGAAACTGTAAGAGAAATCGACTAGAAAAGCGATACATTTGTTGAGATACACTGCCCAGTTTGGTGCATTTCATATGTATAAGTATGTAAATATAATTGTTTCATATGTAAACATAATCGGTTTTAATTTCTCGAGTGGAAGAGCCAATTGTAATTCGCTTTCTGCTTTTGTACCTTGCTATTGTTAAGCGGTTATTCTCTTGGTTATTGTGGACGACGCTGTTGTGTTTTTCGTATTGTAACACCTGACGTCTAAGTTGTGTTGTGGTTTTGTTAACGATCCGGCATTGTTAAAATTGAACATACGAATAAAACTTTTATTTGAAATTTCTTTAGACTACAGCTATTTCAAAAAGATATTTAAATAATATAACTGTCATCTCGTTAAACATGCTACAATACACACAAAAATATATTCAGAGTTTGCCGCTTTTCGTTTGGGAGCGATTGCTGACCCGGGGGGGGCGGTGCGGGGGGGGGCACGGCTGGCCCCAACCTACAACAATTACTCACTCAATAGTCCGTACAATTGGCCCCAACCTACAACAATTACTCACTCAATAGTCTACAACGGCTGGCCCCAACCTACAACAATTACTCACTCAATAGTCTACAACGGCTGGCCCCAACCTACACAATTACTCAATAGTCTGCCACGGCTGGCCCCAACCTACAGAAATTACTCCCACCAGCGGGCTCCGCCCCAATCGGGACAAGCTCTAAGCTCCTGACCGGTCTCCGGAATATGTGGTAGAGTAGTGCATGTTAGTGTAAGTGTGTGTATGTGTAAGGGAGAGGATAGGACAAGAAAGAGGAAGGACAGATCTCGCGCGGTCCGTGGCCCGTTTGTTAGGGTACTGCTCCGGCTTGCCTGGTGTTGATCGGAGAAACCACGGAAAACTACCGATCAGAGCAGCCGGCCGCTAGAATTCCCGACAGCGCCTGAACCCGACCCAGCTATGTTTGCTAGTGTCGAAACTCCTACCACTGTTGGAAATTGAACTCAGCCAGAGACATTTACTTTTCGATTGTTTCTCCGATCAACACCAGACGAATGCCGGAGCAGTACCCTAACAAACGGGCCACGGACCGCGCGAGATCTTCCTTCCTCTTCTTGTCCTGCACTACTCTACCACACATCGATACCCAGTGCCGCCAAAGGCGGTTCGCCCAGGTGGAAACAACTGACAGCGGTAGCCCGCTCCGTTGCACTCACCCGCAGTTGTGACGCAGATATCGCAGACGTTGCAGACACCCCCGTTGGGAACCACGTGACCGCCGGCCGCGCTGCAGTTGGCGGCGTCGACGGGCGAGCAGACGATGAACGCCGCCATGCAAGCCCTCGCGTCCATGGGCGGCTCGCACCGGTACATCACCGTCGTCGACGCTAGCGCCACCGCCGCACCCACGGCGAGCAGGAGAACGACCCGGCTGCCCATGGCCTCGGAAAGGGACTATGAACGTGTCATGAACTCGTTTATAGTTGTTATTAGCGATGGGCGATTATTAAAGAATAATCGTGAAGCGCCCTTAAACTCAATCAATCAATAAAGAATAATCGATTAATATCTAATCGATGTTCATTTTTATTAGATTAGTATACATCTTTCCGAATTAATCGATTAGTGATTTAATTTACTTGAAGAAAATCTATCACAAAAATACGTATCATTCTCAATTTTCTGACTTCTTAAATTTTATTTATTAAATTTAGTGTTTAAGTCAAAATTAGTAGTTATTTTAGTGAATGAGAAAATGAAAATTTTTAAAAAAAACAACTACTTAATCGAACAAATCTCATTCTGTTATTTTTTCTAATAAACGACAAAATAACTTATATTTTACTAAAACATTTTCTTATAATATAAATCTCAATAACAGATCATTAAATGAACAATATCGAATTGAGAGACGAGGCATTCCATAGCAAAAGTAGAGATGTACTCTCATATTTTGTTCGTCTTGAAAATTAATATTTGAATTAAAATAATCCAGCTAAAAATCGGAATAATTAATCGATGTGTACATTAATCGGTGTAAAAAATCGATTTCATTTTTCGATAAATCGTATTAAATAATCGATTGTTGTACTAATAGCGATTAAATTGCTCATTCCTAGTTGTGATGCTGCTCTATATGATCACTGCATTGAACTAAACGAGATAAAAATTATAAGGAAATACTATAATGACATATGTTATCTTGGGTGCACAGTTTTGTGGGTGAGGAGCGCTAACCTACATTTTATAAGCCACAACTCTATTTCTGCTTCGACCGGGAATCAAACCTGCAATCACACCGCGAAGGATTTCGCTCACTCGAAATTCCGAGTGGGTATTTTACTCACTCGGAATTGTTCGTGTAGGTATAGCAACTCACCCTCCCCACATTATCCGCCGGGCCTGGAAACTATACTTGGGTTTTCGTAACGTGGCGGCTGAGGGTATTATCTTCAAGATAAAACATGGTACGACTTTTCGCGTCGTTCTGGGCCCTGCCGCAAGATGTCGCATGATCGCGACCGCATCAAGCAACGCTGCCAGATCAAGCAACTCTAGAAGAACATCCCAAAAAAGACGCGAAAATCCGTGCCGTATTCCATTTAGAAGAGAATACCGTCATCTGCCACGTTACGAAAAACCAAATATAGTACGTTAGCCATGAGCCATTTCAGCTTCGTTTTAGAGAAGTTTCCTACTTCATTAAGCTTTTTATTAGAATAAATAATGCTAGCGTACCCGTGCGAGAAATGTCGCATGTTCAACCTCACCTTCCCGTTTTTCCATTTCAATATTGTGCCGGTGATATATCTTTTTCTTCAAGGCCTTGGTATCTTCTGTCACTTGTTCTATGTGTCACCTTGTAATTGATAGCAATTCAATACACTCTTGTCCTTACAAACTATTCTTATTTAACGTTATTACCGAGCAGAGAGGTATACCCGTGTAATCCAATCGCGTAGAATATCAAGTAATTAGCTTAATTTCACATACAGATGCAGATTCTGCAGGCGCTGAACAGGTGATGTAGAATCGAGAAATGTCGAACCAGCAAAACTGTAATGGAATGTTCAAGTAGAATACAGTGTCATGAAGGTTTCTTTGCGGCCTTCGTCCTCAAAATTTTAAGTTTTTAACGTCCTACAACGGTTCGTTTAAGAGTTATTTAACTATATAGATTAAAAAATGCGCCCGAGTGTTGCGGGTTGCATGTCACGAATATTTAGATGCATTTTTTAAACAAATCCTTTGTATTTTTAAAAGTCAAAATGCAATTCGTCACGTCTCCGTGAAATTCTCTTTCTTTAGAGACCTCATTTATAAACATAGGTTGTGTGAGAGCCGCAAAAGGTATGTATACTACTGAAATCCATACCGAAAGTCGCACCGAAAAAAAACCCAGATAGAATACAGAGGAAAGCGAATAAGTTTACCTATAGAACTAACGCAATAAAAAAGTCTTGGAACCTCAAAAAACGAGAACAAGGTCGAGGCTTTGCGCTCTTTATAAATCGTACGTAGGTCAACCAGCTTGGAAGGAAATTCAGGTTTGACTAGAAATCAAATTATTTCGGCCGAAGCGATCACACCCACAAAATTCGAACAAGGAAAGAAAATTCAGATCTTGGGAAATTTTCCTTTTGTAACAGAACAATTAAAGATTGGAACAGTTTACCCGCAGCAATTTTCAAAGCTTTTCCTTTAAGTGTCCGAAGCTTTAGAAATAAGTTAGAACAATATGAGAGTATAGACATTAAATGAGTAGCGTAGCGTAGGTAGGTAGGGTAGGTAGTGAGTGCAGTGCAGTTAAGTGTAGTGAACGTGATCAATGAATTAAAACAAAAACTTAGCCAAACTTATGTAGCTTGTATTAAATTTTTGCATCACCGACATATAATTATTGGATATCATGACAGAGTTGAAATATTTGTTATAATACTTAATATTAGTAATAGTATGATTATTGCATGTTCGGCTTGTACTGTACTCCTTTATTATTATTATTATTATTATTATTATTATTATTATTATTATTATTATTATTATTATTATTATTATTATTATTATTATTATTATTATTTATTATTTTGTTTTATTTTATTATTATTGTTATTATTGTTTTTATTATTATTATTGTTATTATTATTGCTATTATTATTGTTATTATTGTAATTATTGTTATTTAACTGCCACCGGGTCATACCCAATTGCAGTTCAAATAAATGTATGTATGTATGTAAATAACATATGCTTTTACTCACCCTCGCTCTTCCTGTAGTAACAAAGCGTCAGAGCAGTTGGTTCACTCGCGGAAACGTGCGGACGTGCACTGGCCGTGAGAGGTGTCAGGGGAATGGACGAAGTGCGGAAAGCGATCTCACGTGTTTATGACGTCACAAGCAGGAAACGCCGACGGCCCCGGTGGGTTTCGTCCGGCTGAATGTCGTGTGCGGTGTAATTACCCCGTTTTTCCGATTATGGAAAGCAAGAAAATGCCTTCAATCGATGGATCGGGAACAACAACAACAACAACAGGTGGTGCTATAATAGCACACACTTTCTCGCATTGTTTCTAAATTTGTCATTTTCGAAAATTTAGAGATATCAACGAAAATTAAACCCGCGCCATTCTTTTAGGCGTCCCTTGTTCTATCCGTGGTGGTGGTGGTGGGGGGGTGAATTGAAGAAAGAATTTGAAGCCCTTTTGAAGAAATTATGGCAAAACTTATCATTTATTAAGCAAATGTATATAAAATTTTAGAAAGAACTGATTTTAGAACAGATTTTGTTTAAAGCAAAACTATTTATCTTCAATTTTGCAATTTTGAAACGTTAACTTTTTCATGTTTGGTAATTTCGTCGAATATAAGACCAGAAAAATTTCTATCGTGTTTTGACAAATACGACGAGAAAAATTAAACATAAAAATTGAAGCCGTTTTTGACATTAAACATTTTATAAATTGACTACATTTTTCGCAAAATTACGTGAAAACTACTCATCATTTTAAAAAATAAGGTAAACATTCCTTTTTACCTTAATTAAATTTTTTCAGCAGGATTTTATAAATGAAAATATATACATTCAGTATTGTAGTTGTAGGAAGTCGGCGAAAAAATTGAAATTATGCAATTTTCGAAATATCATTTTCAACGAAAATGAGATGGGACTATTCCCTTAAGCATTCTTTACAATATCCATGAACAAAGTTCAATAAAGAAATTGGAGCCATTTTTTAGAAAATTCCGAAAATGTTTTTGACACTTTACGCAAAGAAACAAAAAAAAAACAAAAACAAGTCCGTTTCAAACTTAGGCGGATCAGAGTTCCTTTAAATTAATTGTGAAATATCAATTTTGGAGACAATCGTTTGTAAGGTTTTGGCGGGAGTTTTGACCATAAACATGGATTGACAGACGAACAGATGTTTAACATTCAATCGATTTTTCGCTATCAAGGCCCCACTGAACATAAATGATGACTTCACAATGTGTTAGAAGAGAACTAAAATTGGAACAATCCATTTTTTCGTGCCTAGGGCCCGTCAATAAATTTTTTCTACCGAAAATGTAGATATCATGCCTCGTTTTTCGGCGCATGATTACGGTAATTTCTCTTCTTACGAAGTAAAGACGAGAAAAGAATGATCTCCGATTCCCTATCTCTTTCTCCCATTGCAAAAATTATCATTTGACATTTAGTCCCTACACTGAAAAATGTAGAATGCGAGCGAATACAATGGTTATACACTAACAGATGAGGGGGCTAATTAGAATTTAATCTTCACAATATTTGAAGAGAAATGCAGCTGCATAATGGTATTTTTTGGTGTTAATGGTTTGATGTAATGGAATTTTTTGAAATTTAGATAGTAAAGTTTGTTAGTACTTAGTGTAGCAAGTTATGAAGTAGGTGGCTTTGAGTCTTTCTTTTATCGTAATTTCGCCTTCGATTGTCCCTGCCATGACGTGTTATGAACTACTCACGGATTAAATTTTAATCTGATAGCCTTAAATTAACCGATGATTCGCCGTCAAATTTTTAAGCTCGACAATTTAAAAATAATAAATACAATTGTAATATGTTCGAAGGCGTATAAAACGTAATATTGGGTGTCGAATTAAAACGCAAGTAACGAAAGATTTTGAATGTTCTTTTTGTAGCAGCACAAACATTACATTTGCAAATTACCACCGAGTTCAGTAAAAAGAGTGTGACAGGTATCCTTTTAGAGACTTCCACGAGACTTCCTTTTGGTCTTTCTGGACCATCTTCTAAGGAGAGAAACTATTGTAATCGTGCACCGGGAAACGGCCAATATTTGCAGAAAAAAATCTTATCGAGCTCTGGTAACACAAAAGTGGTTATATCATGTTCCTTTATATAGTAAGTTACTTCCTCTAACACTTTTGTAGTCAGAACCATGTTTCGTTGGTTCCTGATACGGAAAATCCGGTTGACCGTAAACCGTCTGCCTGGTCATGGCTAGAGCCTAAACCATTCAAACGATTTTATCCGAAATTGATTTTCCCCGATAGATCCAAACAAACTCAAGATCCTGAGAGTTTGAAACGGTTATTTTGATTTTTGCGATTATTTAAAGTCACAACAATATTCAAAATTCTCAAACATTGCTCCAAAAGTTTTTATTAAAATATGTCCTTTGATAGCATAGAGTACATTTAAATAAATGTGCGCAGGTCAGCAGTAAAATAACCTCGTCGAATGTGTCAGAAAAAAATATTTTGATCACAGTTTTGTCTGAACACTTGATCATCGACTCACTTCTAGCACCAGTGCTGAGAATTTATCCTTTTAGTACGCGAAAGCAGTCGCTCGTTAGTCGTATGTCCTGCCTAGCAACCGAAGAAGTTGTTGGGGAACATGAAATAAATAAGCAGAATACTTTGAGAGGTGGAAGTGAGAAGACCTATGCAGTTTCTCAGATCCACGATAGCTCTGATAGATTAGCTGTGGATAGTTTTCTGGAATATTTCCATAAGTAACCGATGTATTAGAACCCTGGAAATATTGTGAAGTATTAAAACTATATTGTTGTTGTTGTTGTTGTTGTTGTTGTTGTTGTTGTTGTTGTTAAGGAAGAATTAAATTTCTTAAGAAGAGTTGACGGTTGGTCAGCTGGCTCATACTTGACATTGCTGACGATTGCGACACTAGGGCGGTATGTAATGTACATCATTACCACACTAAGGCGGTAAAATAATGACGTACTTTACCACTATTTTTTGAAAATATTTTTTTGAATTTATTGTCTTGTATACTTCACTTTACTTCTTTAAAAACGCTAATTGAGTAAACTTACTGATACTAATATTGTCATTAAGTGATTTTGTACTCTTTAACATAGAGTAGTGTGTCCAAACACTACGTGGTTTCTCCTTCTCTGACTTGCCAGAAAAGTAAACATTAAAAACCTTTTCCGATATGGAATCGAGTTCTTTTCACATCAGTCATTAGAAATTAAATATTCACGCTCATATTTCTATCTTGATTTGTTGAGTAACAATGTTTCTATAGGAGCATTTGCTGCTATTGCTATTTGTATTTCCGAACCAGAACTATATTCATTAATGTCGAAAAGTATATACGAAGTGTATTTCATTTGTTCTCCTTGTTGAGAACAGTTTCACCACTTACAGGAGAAAAAATATTAATACTAAATCAAGGCATAGGGCGAAATTTTGCATTATATATAACAATTTTTTACAAATCGGATAGAACATTATACGATATTCGTGCCGTAACGTCTGATTACAACACTCAATGAGTTACCGAACTCGGCCTAACGACCTTGTTTGCCAATTTGCCAATGTATTGTAATCAGACACATATCATAAGAGTTATTTAGAATAGACTACACTACCACTTAAAGACAATATTGTTAGCAGTAAGTTCACTCATTTATTACTGTTTCTAAAGAGAAACAGAAAAGGATACAAGACAAAGAAGACCAAACTATTTTCAAAAGAAGAGAGGTAGAAGAACGAAGTACATTTTCAAAAGAAAAATGAAATACATTACCACACTAGGGCGGTAAAATGCAACCGATTCTAGTGGCATAATGTTTGACTCTACGTAACAAACGTGGATAAATAACTATTAACGTCACACCGCTACACATGCCGTGCCAGCACCGCATTGACGCGTGACTGTCTAAAGCATTAAAAGCGCCCGACACAAAGGGCACGACTGCAGCGGTGCGAGGGCCGACAGGGAGCGCTGCTGCGCCTGCAGCTGCCAGGCAGGATGCACGCGACCGCACAGCAGCTGCGCCCGTCGCGGCGCTAAGCGGCGATAAAGAGCGGCGCTTATCACTTCCCCCGGGAGCTCCCGCCCGCGATGGGAGTTCAAGTACAAGCAAATCCAGGGAACCGGCGCACGGAGAAATCCGGATACACACGAACGATAAATAAGTAAATAAAAAATAAAATGAGTAAACGATAAAAAACAACGATCAACAAACAAAAAACAACAAACAATAAATAAATAATAAAAAATAAACAATAAATAAATAATAATAAACAATAAATAAATAAATAATAAAAAATAAACAATAAATAAATAATAAATATACCGGCAGCGGTAGCTCAGTGCATCAGCTGATGTCACTGCAGCGCCTCTGACCCGGAGGTCCTAGGTTCGAGTCCTGACGGCGGCAGGATCTTCGACACTAGCTTTTCAGCTAGGTCGAATTCAGTCGCTATCTGGAGGAGAATTCAAACGGCCGGCTACGCTGATCGGTAGTTTTCCGTGATTTCTCCGATCAACATCAGGCGAATGCTGGAGCAGTACCCTACCAACGGGCCACGGACCGCGCGCGATCTATCCTTCCTCTTCCTTGTCCTCTCCTCTCCCTTACACACACACCTAACATGCACTCACTACCACATATTCCAGGAGACCGATCGGGAACTTAGAGCTTGGCCCGGCTGGGGCGGTGCCCCGCTGGTGGGAGAGTCCTGGTTAGGGGGAAACCTCACTAGCCGACGGTAGGTCGGCGCCGGATCTCGCCATCCGGCGGGGGAAGATCACCGCCATCTCCCGCGAAAAACATGCAATACACTAACGGGACTAATGACCAAAGCAGTTGACGCGCCCGGAAACACGAAAAAATCAAATCAAATAATAAATTATGAATAAATGATTATCTTGGGCCAAGGTTTTTAAAAATATCTTTCTGCTGCGAAAATTCCGAATTTTTGGACCTTGTTAATTAAAAATTGGAAATGGTTTCACACTGTAACATACATAACGTAACATCCACGTCCAGGCCCTGAACAGTATGATACACAGTGGTGCTATAACAGCACATACTTTTTACGCCTTATTTGTAACGGCTTTGCAACATATTAATGCTACAAGAATAGAAACCAGCAAAAGTGTTTCCAATCAACAAGTTTCTTCCCTCAGAGTTGGAATCTGAAGTGCGATACTTACAACGGACATACCAGTCACGTTCCAGTGTAAAAATAGTAAATTATGAAACGATGACGTAATGATGGGTATTAATACACGAGCGTGATATTACGATACAGGAGGAACGAGCGAGTATCGTAAACTTCACACGAGTGTATTAATACCCATTACATCGAGTTTCATACGGTACTTTTTCTTCGACTTATGGTAAATTTAATAAATTAAACTTTTACATTGAATCGTTTGGTGGGAGTAGACATGTAGGATTCAGCCAAGGCCACCTAGCGAACAGCTACCCTACCTGCCGCAGGTGGCTTTGGTTTACCAGTCCGCCTGCAGGAGTACAAAAGTTGCTTCAATAATTTCGATAATTTTTCTCATTTCTGGAAGAGTCAACTCTTCCTCTGATTCACTAGACATTTCATACTAAATAATTGGCCGGTTTTAAAGGACAAACACACAGGAGCAACATATAACACAAAATAACTTGCGATCTGATCTTAACGTCATGTCAGTCGAAAGTTCCTCTACTACTATCACTGCGTTAGTCAAATAGGATCAAAGTGAAATTACGATCCAATTTATTTCAAATAATATTCCACGTAAACATTACTGACAATAAAAGAAGTTAAAACTGACAATCATAATATAACATTAAACACAATTTTAATGTATACAATCCAACAACCCATTTATTATAAAGATTGTCAATGATTGATGAAGTGTCAAAACTTGGTTTTATAAACTTCTCTGTGATAGGCCAAGAACCTGTATCACATTGGAATCTGTATCGTAAAGATATCATTATGCAACGGTTGCAGTCATCAAATGAAACATTTCCTCCTTTTAAATATATAGAGGAACATTTCCATTTGAAATTTCAAAAACACCAGAAATTTTCTTTAAGTTTATTTCAAGATCTAGTATTAAAGAATATATCTCATTAAGGGAAAAACCTATTCTCATTAATATTCTGGTTTTCCAATGTGAATGTTTTGTTTCCGTCTTTCACAAAAAAGGAAGTACGTCTAAAAATAGTCCTGCCTTTATAGTTTCATTGGTTCTATCTAATGAAAAAATGTAAAAAAAAAAAGTTGGAGCAGCTTCGAAGTATTTTTAATATATTAATTAATTTCAATAAAGAACTATTATTTTTTCAAAAAATTGTAAAACTTGTACTTAACCTTATTTAAATGTGTAACTTTTACTTTCTCAAGTACTTACTGAAACGACCCCTAATTAGATGTTATGTTTAGCCCATATTTGACGTCCAAACAATACAACTATACACACTGCCAACTGGAATAGTTTAATTAATTAATTAATTAAACGTCAAAACAGTTAAAACTGTGTATGGTGTGCTATAGGAGAAGTGAATTCTGTGCACGTTTTCAAAATTCTGTGATCTCTATACTACGTCATATACTACTTGAATTTTGAATTATTAAAATAAAGAATGCTTCAATGTAATAAAATCTATTTTCAAGGATAAATAAGCAATACATTTTGGGATCTGGTCCATGATGTCCTTCGTCAAGGAATAACTTCTTGCCGTGACAACATAGAAACGATAATTAACTATATTTCCCACTGAATTCTAGAAGTTGTGCACAGATAATGAAGTTACATAGAAATTCGCACTTGGTTATGTTTTGATGATATAGAGACTGTCGAATTGACGAGACGGACGAATATCAATAAGCAGAAAGGAAATATACGTGCTTGAGTGAAAGCTCAATATAACACTCCAATCAGAGTGGTGTAATTAAGTAGAGTATTTGTTGTAATATATGCAATGCGAGATTGGTACTGTACTGATTGAGGACAGTACTATGAAAAATTAAATGGATCAAAATATTTGCGAGAGTGGGTACAATGAATTTTATGTATGGAATTGGACCGAGAGGAAGAACGTATATTATTTGAAAGGTGAAGAAGGCAAACATTGGTATCGTGATAGAAAATTGTGAAGTTAGTTAAATGTTGCATTAGTTGTTAAGAAAACAATATTAGGATTATTAATAAATATAATCTTCAATTTTGAATTTGAAAGCGTTTTAATTTCATATTTTCAGTAAGTTATAAAATATAATATTGAAATCTATGGTGTATACCATATAATCATCGACCCTGAACAAATATTATATGAAAAGTTTTATTTTCCCTCATTGAGTAAAATTGATTATATTTGTTCATTAATAGAAAAAGGAAAAAAACTATCTCACTTCGTATATAGGTAGTGATATGTAATGGACTGCTGTGGCAAATAACTCTCATTTTTGGAAACAAAACTCGATGTGTGGAGCCCTTGTATCGAAAACGCGCTACCTTTTGTTCCTGCATGTAGTAAATTACTTCATCGCACACGTCAACATAGCATTCACACAACTTTAAATAAATAAATAAATAAATAAATAAATAAATAAAATAAATGTCTGTATTGGTGGCGAGGCTCAGGCCATTTAGCTTGCTCTTTCGCCTGACCACATTTAGAATTTATATTACAATAGTACATAATAAAGGGAGTCATTCAATGAAAAATACACACGCAATTTGGATGAAGATTTTCACATGGATGACAGGAGTGAAAGCGAGGGAGGACGAGCTTGATAGGAAATCGGGAAAGAATCGGGATGAAAGGAACGGTAGAGAGAAAGGAAAGAAAAAAAGAAAGAACGGGAGAAAAAAATCAGTGAAATGTTAATAAGTTCTGCTAATTGGTTCATGGAGGTTTTGAAGAGGCTAAAATTGCGAACGTATTTTGAGAATTACCCCTAGAAAAACTAGAAAGGGAGGGAATCTCGTCAGCATACAAGCGAAGACACATCAAGTCAAGAGTTCAAGCCCTGAGAGAAACTTAAAACATTGAGAGATAATGGTAAATGATTTTGCGTGTATTTCATAATATTAACTATAATAATTATTATTATATGATTAAGTGTCATAAAACTATTTGGTTCTTAAATAAAGTTAAAAAAAATTAAAAATGTGGATATAATCAATTCATTTGTAGGAAATGTTAACAGTTAAAATATTCCACAAAATAGCAAATTGGAAAATTTTAAGAATTTAGGAATTTTTTACCATTTAGAGTTTTCCCAAGACCGGAAAATCCGACCCAACATCTCTCACCCGTACCCCAACAATTTATTCGACCTTTGGTCCTGTAAGTGCGTGTTTTTAACGCGGGAGGTTACGATGACCTTTCCTAACAGGATACCCAGATCCGGCGCCGACATACACATCGGCTTGAGGATTTTTCCCAACCTGGCACCGCCCCAGCCGGGACAAGCCCTAATTTTCCGACTGGTCTCCCACCATGTGTGATAGTGTACTGCATGAAAGTGTGTTTGTAAGTAAGGGACGAGGAAAGAGGACAAGGAAGAGGAAGGAAATATCGTTCACTATCCGTGGCCCGCTTGTTAAGGTACTGCTCCGGCATTCACCTGGTGTTGATCGGAGAAATCACGGGAAACTACCGACCAGAGCAGCCGACAGCTACAATTCACCTCCTGACAGCAGCTGAATTCGCCCTAGATATGTAGCTAGTGTCGAAATTTCTGCCACTGTCAGGACTCGAACCCTATGACCTCTCGATCAGAGACTCTGCATCAAATATTGATGCACTGAGCCACTTAAGCTGATCCCTACGCTTGAGATGTTTGTTAAAAACATCTCGCTTATGGGTTCCGCGGCATTATACGACGCACTCATTTCAGAGTGTGGAATGAGGAGGAAAAAAACTTACGCTGTAATAAGCCTATTTGTGTAGAGTGCGCACGGAGTGTCAAACGGAAAGGGAGACTTTCTGCGTCATCAATACGCGCCGAATGCCAACAGACACCGCTGCGTGAAACGGCCACCTGCCTTTGGTTCTTGGCCTTGTGTTGCGACTTCAGGCGGCCTTGGCTGCTAGGTCGGCGGGAGGAGGGGGGGCATCAGCTGTGCATGACGCACGAGGCTTTGGGTTGGGCGTCCGGATTCGACATCAATGCCGATGTTTTCAAAACATGGATGTTTTTATGAAATTTTCGATTGTTTGAAGCCGACATTTTTTTAACATCCATGTTTTGTGTTCGATGTTTCTTCGTGATCCGTATTATGGAAATGAAAAAAATACCATCATAACAAAATTCTTGAATAATTCGTAAAGTGAATAATTATCAGACCAAAGTGGCCAAGGGAAAGTAAATAAAATCGAGTTTTCGTCAAAAAAGTTTATTATTTTTGAATTATCCAGTCGTATAATCCAAATTGTTAAACTTTATCAGATAGCGTAAAGAACGCTTAAAAAATGACACCGGACTCCTTTTCATTGAAATTGCTGAATTTTACAAAAATTGCGAAAGTCCCATATTTGTTAACGTCTTCCTACAACTCCAATATTAAATAAATTTAATTTTTTAAAATAATACCAAATTCAGATCTCGAAATAAGGTCCTGAACGGGTTTTTAAAAATACGAGTAGTTTTCCCGAAATTTTGGGTGAAAGAGGCAATTTTTAAAAAATTATTTTTTCAAAAGCGACTTCCCAGTGATCGTTAAATTTGTTCTTTGTACTAAAGGATACGAAAAAAATATACACATTATTAAGGGATACCTGTTACCAGAGGATGGTAAAACAATAGCGCTAATCTTTTTTCGGCAAACACTCTGCATTTTCAAAAATTGCAAAACTTAAATATACAAATGTATAATATTGAAGATAGGGATTTTTAAAACGAAATCTGATAATAAAAACTCATATAATTAAAAAAAAAATAGGTTTGACAATTTCTTTTCTGAAAACTGCTCCAATTTTTTATCTTTAATTTTTGTTCACAGAGAGAACAATAGATGTTTAAAAATGACTCAGGTTTTAACTCCGTTGAATTTTGTGAATTTTCGAAAATCGCAGAAGTTAGAAATAATGAGAGAAATGCTGTTTAGCACCATTAGTTTTAGCACTTGTCGATGGTAAAAAATTTACTTATTTACAATGAACTGGATATTAACGGGACTCGTTTGTTGTTTCATATTTCCCTCCCATAATTCCCTCCATAAGAGAATTTGTAGCATCATTCAACTGTTTTCACATTTTTTTCGCAACTACGATTTCCTCAATCCTGGTAAGTTATGCAATGAATATGGAGCACCGTACCGAAATTGCAAGCAATAACGTACAATTAATAAAAAAAATAACTCTTTTTACTTGGTTTGGGTAATAAAAACGTGAATAAACCTTGTTCCTAAATGAATATAGGAAATTACTTCCTCTATCACATGGTATAGTCAGTAAAGATAAATATACATTTTACTAATCAACAATTTACGTACAATCATACAATTTTAAAATATCATATATACTTATTACACCAAATATGAAATTGCCCATTTTCTTATTTAAAAGAGAATTGTTGTTATGTTTTTTCCTTACCAGATGACTACATATTACTCGTCCCAATGTTCGTGTATATTTTGGAATTTCCAAATGAAGGAGAAATCGACAACTTCCCCCAGTGCGAATAAATTCTCAAGAGCTCCATCTTTCCTTATTCATCAGATAGCGTCGCTTCCCAGTCTTTCACATCTGGTCGGTTATCCTCTTTCCTGGAAAATGTTTAAGTAGCTTGTATTTGATCATTGCTTCGGTTTAGAATATGAGAAGTATGTGTAGGGTATAGATCTAAAATTCTGATGGGCGGAAGTTCACAAAATATCATTTTTTACAATCATTTTGCGAGATGTTGAAGTAACTCTGTTTTCTGAAATGTAACTGTACATAGTTTTATTTTCTCGTAAACGTATGTATACAGAATAATATATGTAGTGTAGAGAAATTTATGTAATGTAGCAGGGGAAAGTACTATTTTGTTGACAGAAAAACTGTTTTGTGGCTCCCTGATACCGTAAAAGAGGACTTCTCTTTCTCCTTTACGATGTAAATTACTTCCTATAATATCCAGCGCTTATTTTTATTCTTTCCGTTTACAGCGCCATTTATTACGAAATGTAAAAACATTACATACAAAAGTTACGCACTTTTTCCTCGAGATTCTGAATCTGCAATAAAAACGGGGTTCCTGTTTAACATTTTCACTTTCCCTCACCCCAACCCGTATGTTAGGATTGTCGGATAGCCCTGTCGATACGAGTTTTATCATCCACTTTTTTTGATCCAATGCGCTCTTTTCGAGATATTTCCAAAACCATTTTTATTTGGAACATCCTGTACATGACTATGATTTGAAGGTCTGAGTTTACTGAATGTATTGCATTTCAGTTTAAAAAGCTACAACAATCTGCCGCTGATTAATTTACAAAAGCGTAGTTGTCTATCAACACAAAAATAGCGCGAGGCTTAATACAAATTATGCCGCCATTTTTGTACCAAGTATAATAAACATTTGTACCATGTGTAATAAACAAAGATGAAAAAGACATCAGGAAAATGAAGATTGAAAATTGGTACGAGCACTGGAAGAAAAGGGAAAAATGGAAAAGGAAAGTTGAGCAGCCAAGACGTTCACTTGAAGGTCGTAGAGCCTTAGAAGAAAAAGATTCTATACAAAACGGGTTTGAACTATCAAAACTTCGGAGATATATAAAATGTCATTTTTTCTGAGATTGTGAGGCGTTTAATTTGTATAATTCTGAATCACTTAAAATGGAAGGATCCAATAATAAGAGCGAAGTGCTTGCTTTTTATAGCCGCTACTATTCATCTGCTCAACATTTATTGTCCTAGGTATTTCTTAAACCATTTACGAAACGTATTTCTTTAAGGAGGTATTCTATCCACTGATTAATGAAGTGGACTCAGTGGTTGAAAAAACAGGATGTATTGGTCACCCAGGTAGCGGGATTTACCCGGCGCACCCAGAGAAAGACAGTCGACTAACCAAGCGCTCTCCTTATTCGAGGTATTTTCATTGTAATCCGTACGAAACTATAGTTGGTAAAATTTCATATCCAGCACAGTGAGTGTTACTGGGAAGGATTCACCCAGAGCCAGGACTCATTTCAAGAGAGATGGAATTAATAGATAAATGATGGAGAAAAGGTACAGATAATCACTGGTGTGTAAAAGCTCTGAAACAAAACAGTACATAAGAAAATATAACCTGGGGTTCAATCCCCTCATTGGAATGATTGATTGATTTTTGTGTGTTTCTGGGCGCGTCAACGGTTGTAATAACTGTATATTCTCAGTAACGTCGGCAACACAGCCTTCGACGCGGCGTCACACGTACAGCCAAGATCATTTACATGACTCTGGCCGCGAAGCCACGACTTCACAAGATTATGTATTGTTACTGAGAATATACGGTCAGTCAACCTATCATGAGGTGAATAATATATGTTGGAGTTCCAGCTTTTATCAGTGTATAGATTACACCCAGGTGCCAGATTTTTCAAATGCTTGCGCGATGTCTAGGAATGTATATAGTGAGTGTTGCTTTTATGAAATGCAAAATGGATATGTTCTGTTATTCTACGTAGTTTTTTTTGTTCTAACAGATAAGACAGTGGTGCCATCAGTTATTAGATCGTATTTGAACTTTAACACGTTTGTTGATCGGAAATATTTCATCCGCAAACAAAAGCTCAAAAACGGAAAAAAAGAAGGAAACCCATCGATCACAAAATTTCGATGTTCGAAAATCATCGGTTTCAATGTATCGATGTTTAAATCATCGATATTTTTATGCGGATTATTATTATTATTATTATTATTATTATTATTAATTTTTACGTATTCGGTGGTACAACGGTTAGCGTACCGGACTGTGGTACTAAAGTTCGCGAGTGGATTTTTAAGAAGGAAAACATTCTTCGTACACCTACCTTCAAAGGAGAAGTAAAGCCGGCTGTCCCATGTAGTAGATTTAGTGCATGTAAAAGATCCTCAGGCCTAAAAGAAGCCTCTGACCTATGAAAGGCGCTGATGGTGAAAGGAGCGTAGCGAAACTTGCCTGGTCAGACGGAAGAGCGGGCCTCATGGGCCGAGTCTCGCCACGTAAAATAAGGCAATAACTAACTAACTTTATAGAAATATCGATGTTTGGAAAACATCGACTTGGATGTCGCATCCCTAGTTTGGAGTAGTTTCTGTTTGTTTGTTTTGGAATGGGATGGATGAGTGCGTGCCAGCTGCTCAACCATAAAGTGGGTTCTCGTCAACGAAGTTAACCCGGCTGTCCCAGTGGCCTCGGCCTCGCCTCGCTTTGCTGCGACGAACGCCTCCTTCCACCCCCACCCAAGCGCCATTTCACCAGGATCGGGGGTCCAAAGCGATGTTTTTTGTTTGCTTCCCTCCCCCCACGTATTGCTTATGTAGTACAGAGAAAATATTGTAATGTTATGGGAATAAATAGCGATTTTTCATGAGAAAACCTCTTATTGCCGAGCTCTGGTATTGACAATGTAAATACATATTGCTTCTATATGTAGTATTTGGTTGGTTGGTTGGTTAGTGATTCCGAGCGCGTCAACAGCGTAGGTCATCAGCCCCGTAAGTGTAGTGTATGTTTTTCATCGGGAGATAGCGGTGATCTTCCTCCGCTGGATGGCGAGATCCGGCGCCGACGTATCGTTGGATAGTGGGGTATTGTAACGTTTCAACTTCGTTGCGGATTTGCCAAAGTTAACATGAGATGTAAATAAATATTGGAAACATTGTTAAAGGTTACGATAGTAACAGAGAGTATTGATATGATATAAAAAGGTTGAGAGATTGAAAGACGAAAACGATGTTGATAAAAAGTTGGAACTAGGAATTGTATGAATTGTATGTAACCTCTGAAAGGTTAAATAAATTGTTATTTTAAAAGAAAGAATCTATCTTATATGATATCTGAAAGTGAAGAATGTCAAAGAACATAATAAAGATACAAACATAATAAAGGGATGTTGTATGGATATATAAAGTTGTAACGGCCAGTTAATAAGGCAAGGTAACGTGGACGTTACAAAATTGGTGGCAGCGGTGGTACGACGTGGAAATTGTTAGAAGAAGCGGTGGTACGACGTGGAAATTGTTAGAAGAAGTGGTGGAACAACGTGGTGTACCTGGATTTGTAGTTCGCGGGAAAGGGTGTTCAAAGAATCAGAGTCATCAGTCTGAACTGTGAGTGGTTGCTGTGGTTGGTAATCAAGACGTATTAATTGCGTGGAGTGAACATTTATACGAAGGAGAACTGTGGAATGTTTTAACCAAGTGGTGGAACAACGTGGTGTGCCTGGATTTGTAGTTCGGGAAAGGGTGTTCAAAGAATCAGAGTCATCAGTCTGAACTGTGAGTGGTTGCTGGGTTGGTAATCAAGACGTATTAATTGCGTGGAGTGAACATTTATACGAAGGAGAACTGTGGAATGTTTTAACCATGTCTGGAGATTTTGAAGGAGCCTAGAAACTGTCAGATTGAAACGTGAGTGACAGCTGATGTGTGTGAAACGGGTATTCAGATAGATTAATTTAAGTGTGTTTTCTTGTCGAACTGGTCAAACAAAGATAATGGCTTTTTTAAGTAAATGTAAGAAAAGTCAATTAATCAGTTTAGCTAGAGAATTGAACTGCGAGGTTTCGGAGAAAGAAACTGTTAAGAATATTATAAAAAAAATATCGGAAACAGAGGATTATGATGAAACTATAGTAAAAGAGATTTTAGAAACAGTAAGGTTGGAAGAAGAGGATAGAAAAGAGGAACAAGAAAGGGAGGATAGGATACAAAGGGAGAAACACGAAATTGAACTGGCAAAATTGAGTTGGAAAATGTAAGGTGATGTCGAGAAATACTTGAAACAAACAATATAAATAATGAAGGTCAATTAACTCAGGGATTACAAAGTAAAAATTCATTGAAACTCACACTAGTGATGAAACATTTTCAATCAAATGAAATGATATTTCTTTATACCTTCAACAATTTGAAAATTTTGTTTTCGCTGATGACATTTCTAAAGACCAATGGGGACCTTTGTTAATGAACATTTGCAGGACATGATGCGAATATATAACGAGAGAAATGGTAGGGGAAGTAAAAGATTATGATGAAATAGTGAAAATATTATTGAGTAAATACAAAGTAACTGCAGAAAATTACGACAGAGATTCCTTTCGATCAGAAAAACACCAGATAAAACGTGGAAAGATATTGCTTATGAGCTAAAAATAAGTCTTAATGGTTGGTTAGAAGGCGTAAATGTATACTCATTTGAGGAAATAAAGGAATTACTAATAACGGAACAAATAAAACGATGCGTTCCATTTGTAGTTAAAGAGCATCTAGTTAGCAAATGGACTAAATATACAAAACCTCGTGACATAGTTGAAGAATTAGAAAATTATGACATTACCAGAGAAAATTTTAAATTGAAAACTTGTGATCAATATTTACTAGAACAAAAATAAGATTTATAAATCAACTGATACTACCAAATTCTATGAGAAATCCAAAATTCAAAAGGAAAGTAATAAAAAGTTGATACAAAACAGGAAATTGAGGAAGGATTCGAAGAAAGGAAAGAAGTACATTGTTATTTTGTAACGGTATAGGATATATAAAACCATTTTGCCCAAAATATAAAAAATGGTTGAAAAGAATATAGGATCTGAGCACGTTAATTGTTTAAAAACTTCCAGTAAAGATTTATTAGCACCTTATACGTTCGAAGCTTATATAAATGGAAAAAAATTGAAAATTTTGCGTGATTCTGGTGCTTCTATAGATTTAATAGGAAAAAAAAATGTTAGACAAGAACATTATATTGAGAAAGTGTCTGGGTATGTACTCCTTAACAGAAAATCCCATATGTTTGCCTGTAGCAGAAGTAGAAATCTGTGCAATTTGGAAAGGTTTATGGAAAAGGGTAGTAGTTTCAGATAAGTTAGACAGAGATGAGTATATATTAGGAAATAAAACTGCAAAATTGATAAAAGAATTGATAGAAATCTTAGAGATGAAATTAACATATTAAACGTTAATGAAGGAGAGGAATGTCAAAATAATGATGAAATAGAAACGAACGAAGAGTCTGAAGAGAATGGAGAATCCATGAAACAGAAAATCAAAAGTATGATATAGATGACAAGAATAAACATTTCACCAAATTTCACGAAGATAGAGCTGTGAAAGAAAAGGATTCTGAACCATCTGTTTGCAAGACTTCAATTGATTTGGAATGTTTATCTTTGAAGGATGAAGTCAAATCTGGAGAAGAACAGATTATTGAATTGAAGGAAAGAGTATCGGTTTTGGAGGAAGAAATAGAGAACAAGAAAACATTACTTGTTGAGAAAGATAGTATGTTAGCTAAAAGGGAAATGATAATCGGTGAGGATAATAAAGAAATTCTTGAATTAAGGGACGAAATTAGCGTCAAGAACCAGAATCTTGATGAGAAAATAAGAGAAATCAACAAATTATCTGAAACAATCAATACGTTTCAAAAAGATAACTTTGATAATGAATGCAAGATATTGTATTTGCAAAATGAATTGGAAAATCTTCAGAAATCAATTAATGTAGAACGAGTCTTTCAGGAAAGAAATTGAGGAGAAAGATGCGAAACTTCTAGATACTGAGAGTAAAGTGATTTTTTAAAAGAAGAAATAATTTTGAAAGATGAAGAACTTTCGTCAAAAGTGACAGTAGTTTCTGGCTCACTGGTACAAGTGATGATAATTTGAATTGCAGAAAACATTAATTCCTTGCAGGGAAATTGAATTCTTCAATAAAGTTTATAATACTGAATTGGAATCTCTTCAGAAGCTAGTTGCAGATAAAGATAGTCTTCTGTGTCATAAATTGGAGAAAGAGTTAACTCTCAAATATATAAAAGAAAAAACAAATGCAAATTGTAAAATTTTAAGATGGAGTTTGATATTTCAAGCATATAACGTTTTAGATTCAGATAGACATGGAAAGGCACATGGAAATGCTGATTGTTTAATAAAGGTTCCGCAAATTCATTTCCGGACTAATCTAGTTGTCATAAAATAAAAGTATTATTGTATATTAATTTTTAGACTTTGATTATAAGATTTATAAATTTTGGACCAAGGTGACCAAAATTTTGAAAGAGGGAGGTGTTTGTAACGTTTCAACTTCGTTGGCGGATTTGCCAAAGTTAACATGAGATGTAAATAAATATTGGAAACATTGTTAAAGGTTACGATAGTAACAGAGAGTATTGATATGATATAAAAAAGGTTGAGAGATTGAAAGACGAAAACGATGTTGATAAAAAGTTGAACTAGGGAAAGAATCTATCTTATATGATATCTGAAAGTGAAGAATGTCAAAGAACATAATAAAGATACAACATAATAAAGGGATGTTATATGGACATATAAAGTTGTAACGGCCAGTTATAAAGGCAAGGTAACGTGGACGTTACAGTATCCCTCTAACCAGCACAGACACTAGCGGGCACCGCCCCAGCTGGGACAAGCTCAAAGCTCCTGATCGGTCTCCCGGAATGTGTGGCTGTGAGTGCGTGTTAGAGTAAGTGTTTATGTGTGTGTGTGTGTGTGTGTGTGTGTGTGTGAGGAGAGATGTTGGGATACGACAGGACAGGGCAAGGAAGAGGAAGGAAAGATTGCGCGCGGTCCTCGGCCCGTTTGTTACCGAACTGATCCAGCATTTGCCTGGTTTATCGAAGAAGCCACGGAAAACTACCGATCAGAGCAGCCGACCGCCAGGATTCTCCTCCAGAGAGACTGAATTCGACCAAGCTGAAGAGCCAGTGTCGAAATCCTGCCGCCGTGGGGAGTGGGAACGTAGGACCTCCCGGTCAGTGGCGCTGCAGTGTCATCAGTTGATGCACTGAGCTACCGCTCATGGTCCTGTATGTAGTAAATGATCCGTCCTCTAACATGTTTTGTGGGTACTTAACACTGCAATATTGACTGACGGCAGAACGTCTCTCATCTTGGCGAGAACTGGCACCGAGCTACAAGTCTGCTTACGGAGTTTCGGAAACGAGGCATGTCCTACCAGCGGGCACCGCCCCAACCGGGATGATATCTGAGCTCCCGCCTGGTCTCCCAACATGTACGGTAATGTAGTGCATGTGCGTGAGTGATGGGTGAGGATAGAAGTAGGAAGAGGTGGGGACGATCGCACGTGGTCCGTGTCTCGTTTTTTAGGGTACTACTCTGGGATTCACCTGGTTTTGATCTAAGAAATCACGGAAAATTATAAGAGCTGCCGGTCGCTAGAATTCCCCTCCAGGCAAGGAGCTTAATTCGACCTAGCCATCTAACGAAAGCCGAAAATCCTGCCATTGTCGGAGCTCGATCTCTAAGATCCTTCCGGTCATATATTTGATAAGAAATAACATGTTTTTATTTTCCAATTAATTTAGCAGACTAATTATTAGAAGACGAGAGAAACGAAAATCATCAAAAGCAATTTCGCGAAAAAGTTTGCTGAAAGCATCACAGGTTATAATCACAACCAAATCCGACAACAGAAATAAGATTATATAACGAATCCATAGAAGCTGCCTTCACGAACTCTGTTGGCAGGGGAAGCAGGTAAAAAAAAAGTGACCGACGTGCAATATTGGGCATGATCGGCTTTAGTCTAAAGTAAGATGTGATGCGTTGCAGGCTGGTCAGCACTCTTGCATTTGAAAAGCGTCGATTTTGAATACTCTCTCGGCGTCTACTTTGAATTGATTAGAAGAAACCAGGAAAAATATGTTCTGAGTAGCCCGCAGTTTTCTGTCTGGAGAATGTCTTGAACCAGCAATTATTTCATTTGGAATATCTAGCCATCGATTATATTCGTGTCTAAGGCATCTCAGTTAACAAAGAATCAGTCGAGGAGTCACAATGCATTCTACTACTTTCAAACTGGTAGATTCTCCGTTTTTTTAAGACTTAGCTGACTCAGAACATCAACTGAAGTCACTGCATTGCCTGTGACTGGAATGTCCTAGGTTTGGAAATCCAAAGATTTTTGACACTATTTAACTAGACCGAATTCAGACGCTGCACAGTGGGGCAAGAGGGCCTCATTTCTGGCATTAATTCGAGTAACACCTATAACCCATAGTATTACATATCACTGTAAAGAGAAATTCATGTTGAAAGAAATGGTGTAACTTCCAATTCGATACCTCTTCATCTGACAAAAATATAGTCGATTTTCTAGGAATACGCATTGTAAATAAAAACAACAAATAACGTTACATTACGTTTTATTGAAGGGGAGCAAAAATGAAAGTTTTTACTAATTACATAAATTAAAGTCAAATATAAATATAGTGAAATTATATTAAATCATTAAAAATCATCATCATCATCGCTATCAATAGTATGAACTGTGTCATCGCAATCATCATCCGCGCGGCCTCATAATTTTCAGAATGAACAATGTGTTCGGGTGGATGAACCAATAGTTCCTGAGCTTCTTTTGGGAGGCTTTGCACATTTTCGTAGGTAATTTTCTCTTGTTGGTGATAAGTGGATCTGATCTTAAGAGCAGTAAATTTAAAACATCACTATTAGTTTTTTCACGGAACATTTTCGGGAGAAGTGCTCTCTGTTTTCTTAAAATCTTTGTTGAGTGCTTCTTGAGCTTCCTGTTAATTGTCCAATTGAGGCAAAGCTGACGAGACAGTATCAGGTCCATGAATAAAATACTTGTGCAGTGTAGGTGACATGTTGTACCATGGATATTTTTAACAAAAATACCGAGCCGTGTTCTGAGCAAAGCCGTAACTTTTCAACATGAATTTCACTGCCACTTGATACGACAATCATAATTATTGCATCATTTTAATTAAATTTACATCAGTGCGTGTAATTTCAGCAGATAGTTCAAGGTTCTGAAAGAACCGTCGAGCTGTATTTCTGGTATTTGTATTACCGGATCCTGGTTTTGGCTGATCCACAATCAAACCACTGCGTTCTCGAATCTCTCTGAATACGAGCTTTATTTTCAGCCACAGTGTTTTTAGCATTCCTCGCGCTTGCCACGTCTTAATAGGTAACTTATAAACCAAATGCAATAGGCACTCAAACATGCGTATCAACCTATGTAGTATTGACAAACCGTGAACTACACTTTGTTCTTGTCTTCAGTTTTTCAGTCAAGAAATCAAATTTTTGTCTGTTTCTCTCATTAGAGCTCCACGTAATATCCAAAAGTTCTTTTCTCTTGATATGAACAGTATTCGAACTCTTGCCTGCCAAAAAAAAAATTACTCACATAGTACACAATTCATTTCCGGTATTTTACGTGCAGACACGTCCGTAAAAAATCATTCCGGTGAAGAAAGTAGCAAAAAGTAGCAAGAAAAACAGCTGTATAATATATTTGGAACATTACTGAATAGCGAGAAACAAAGATCAAGGCTTGATCACCTTGATACATAATTAAAAGTTGTGTGTTTCACAAAATAAGACGTACGTTTTAAATGTTAAAAGCTATTTCTTGTAGTTTTATTTCTATTAATATTAAGTCCTAGATTTTGTATTTGTTACATGCTAAATAACATTAAATACCTGAACTTGAAGCTTCCATTGCAAAAAGTTGGTTTTCTTCACACACACTGACTGAAAAACACCACGAACCTAGAGATAAATTCTCACTAATGAAAAGCACGTCCGACCGTCACTACAACACTGCATGAACTGAAAGCTCTACGTGGAGACGGACAGCCCAAGCGGTGTGACATGCTAGGACATATTCGTCCAGGTTCTCCTTTGCACTAAACCATAAGAAATTTTCACCCTAAATAATTTTGGTTTTTAATTTCTGCCAGGTTTTGCTGTCATTTGCCCCATAGTACGCTGTCTGGAGGAGAATTTCGGCGTCGGGTGCTCTGACAGGTGGTTTTCCGAGGTTTCTCTTATCAACACATGCCGGTGCACTACCCAATCAAAAGTGTCACACGTGATCTTTCCTTCCTCTTCCTTGCCCTATCCTAACCCCGTACCTACACACATTTACATTCACACGCACTACACTACACTTGTGCGGAGACCAGTCAGGATCTTTGAGCTTGTCCGAAAAGGGGCGGTGCCGCGTTGGTGGGAGATACTTGAATAGGAGAAGCCCCACAAGACGATTTGTAGGTCGGCGCCGGATCTCGCCATCGAAGGAGGAATGAACATTACGTCTTGTGATAAAAAATACGCACTATACTTTCTTGACTAATGACCATTGCAGTTGACGCACAAGAAAACACGAAAACATCCAATCCAATTTATTATGTTAATTATATTATTTATTATGTTGTGTTATGTTAATTACATAACATTACTTCTTGTGATAAAAAAATACGCACTATACTTTCTTGACTAATGACCATTGCAGTTCACGCACAAGAAAACACGAAAAAATCCAATCCAATTTATTATGTTAATTATATTATTTATTATGTTATATATAATATAAAATTACATTATATTGGTTTCATAAAAGCATCTTGACCGCATCGTAGACCACGGTGCGTGTGTATATTATGACGCGAGCGGGGGAGCGGGAGGGGGGAGGGGGGAGGGAGTGGGGATTGAGGGGAAGGACGGAGGTCCTGAGCTGGCGGGCGAGCAGTCGCTCCGACACCATGGCCGCCACCGCACGTTTCCTCCGGCTGGCCGCCGCCGCCGCCTGCTGCTGCTTCCTGCTCGCGCCGCTAGGAGCGGCAGAGTCGCGCTCCCCGGTCGTCTTCAACGCAGACGATGACGACATCGTTGAAATTGCGCTGGACGGCGGCAACGCCACCGCTCAGGTACAACAAACACCACTGCCAGATGACCGAACAGGATGAGTAGGCTGCAGGCAGCCTGGGGCGCGCGATTTCTGGGGGTGAACGAATTTCAGCGGATTCAAAATTTCATAAGGCGAACTTTTGAATTTTTATAATAGAAATATTTCTTTCTATATTTGTAACAAAAGAACGTCTTAATTAATCAAATATATTCATTGATGTATACAGATAAAATGAATAAAAAACCATAGTTTTTTTGTTAAATCGATATCTTCGTGAGAATTATTTATAGGTATACATATAATAAATTAGTTATACGAACACAATATTTGCGTCCGTTACAAATATCTTACAAACATGTTTTTTGTCAAAATAATATCAATAGCTTTAATGTTTAAAAAAGCAAATTAAAAGGGTGCGAAAACATTTGACAGCCTTGGGCGCACATATGTCAAAGTCTGGCACTGCCAAACACTAAAAGCATAAACAAAGAACTAATGCGTTTGTCTTATACTAAGACAAACAAAAGAAAGGAATGTTGTGAAACTTGTATCACATTTGTTCCTAACATTTATTACATTCGTAATATTTGTTTGCTCGTAACATTTGTTCCGTAATTTTAGGTGACAACAATGTGCAAATGTCGAAGCTTCTGATTCGCTGTTCGATTGGTGACTGCGCTGCCGTCATCACGTGATCACGAAATGTCAATCAAATTCTAATTTTATTCAGACATTAGGTAGTATGTTCGTTTAATCGACTTCGGTGAAGTATTCCCAAAACGTTCTTAAAATAAAAGAGTTTTTGATTGGTTATTCCGCACCCATCAGCTTAGGTTGTTAGTCCCATAAGTGTAGTGAATGTTTTTATCACGTGAGGTGGCGGTGATGTGCTCTCCGCTGGCGGGTGAGATCCGACGGCGAACTATCTTCGGCCAGAGGGGTTTCCCTCAACCAGGTATCTCCCACCAGCCGGGCACCGCTATAGACGGGACAAGCTCTAAGCTCCCGACTTGTCTGCTGGCATGTGTGGTAGTTTACTGCAGGATAGTGTAGTGTGTGTAATTAAGGGGTGAGGAGAGGACAAGGAAAGATCGCGCGCGGTCCGTGGCCCGTTTGTTAGGGTACTGCTCCAGCATTCGCCTGGTGTTGAGCGGAGGAACCACGGAAAACTACCGATCAGAGCAGCCGGCCGCTAGAATTCTCCTCCAGACAACGACTGAATTCGACTTGGCTGAAAAGCTAGTGTGGAAAATTCTGCCGTCGTCGGGATTCGAACCTAGGACCTCCCGGTCAAAGGCGCTGCAGTGATATCAATTAATGCCCTGAGCCGCCTTTCGCGGTTTTAAATTAGGGAAAATATCTAATCTAGATGGTAAAAAATATGCCTTTACGAGTATTTTTGGAATAAAAATAACTTTAAATTAGTACAGGATCTTATGGAAATACTTTTGTCGTGAAGAATTAAAGGTACGTTTTTTCTTCATTCAATGCGTAAAAGTGAGGTATTTTCTTATTGAATTTTGAAGTTTTCGAAAAATCAGGAGATATTAATCGACCGACTATTTCTAAATTGAATTTCTACAGTCTAATCGAAACTAAAATTCTAACGACAAACTATGGAGCCGAAATACTTCGCATATCGAAGTATCCAAATGTCCCTAGAGTTTGCTGACAAAGTATCATACATATGTTTCTTAGACGGTGGAAACCGCCTAGAATTACATTTTATTACAACAAATTGAAAATCATCGACTGAACAGAGTTTGCAGACGAAAATTCACACGGAGAACTAGGAACGTCTATTCGATCGAAGGCACAAAAATGGATTCTTACCACGAAGAAAATTTTGCAACTGATTTATCCACTTTCATATGTCAGAATAAGTTTTCGACGAAATAGTTTTCCAGCATACATTCTTATCCGTAAGAAAGGTTAAGAAATCTGTCAGAAAATTACGATAGATAGATCTCAAGCCATTTTCAAGGGTAAATCAGCTATAAATTTGGTAAATTTTGAATACAGAAAGAAATGAGCGTTTCCCCCCATGATTGTACATAAAATATTCACTCTAATGTAATAAAATCCATTTTCAAGGGTAAATCAGCTATAAATTTGGGCTCTTATCCCTCTTTATGTACTTTGTGAAGGAATAATACTTCCTGCCGGGACATGTGGAACGGTAATTTGAATAACTATTTCCCACTCAATTCTAGAAGACGTGCATAGATAATGAAGTTTCAAGTATTCTAAACCAAAATGTGCTAGATTAATTCGAATCTTGGAGTATTCGAATCTTTGTGTGGCCTTTAGAGGAAGAATTGAAGAGGATCTCTGAACCAAAGCCACTTATCCTTATTGACAAACTGCGCCTCAAGGCGCGTTGAGTGCATACTGCTAGGAAGAGGATGTAGCTGATAAGCGTTGGAGATAAGAGTGCTTAATGTAATGCTGACACTGTGCTAGTTCAAAGCTGATATTCAAATAATTATGGGCTTCACCGAACGCAAGTTCTGTCCAAGTTGGGATTTAAAGATGGGTTGTACGGGTACCAGAATTGTTTTCAAATTATTTCACAGTTAAATTGAAGCGATCTTCTGAGAAGAAGTCTACAAGTTCATGGGCCTCTTTTCCGGAAATCTGTTGTTCAGGATCTGTTGGGAGTGAATTGTGGTCTATTCTGCAAAGGTTTGTATAGCAAATTATTATTTTCTTTTAGATGTCGTGAAGACAAAGAAAAAGAAAAAGTTCTGCTAAACCTTATCTGTAGGTCATTGTTCAATATCTTATTAACGCATCACCTTTCAATGTTCTAATGAATCGTGCCATTATAAAGAATTCGACGGAGATGTTGAAACCTCTATTCTAAAAAAACAAAACAAGAATAACGTCTTCCAAATCCAGAAATATGCCCAAACTAATGGAAATCCTGCCTTTGAATCATCTTCATAGAAAGGTAGATTTAGTGCTTGGTAAATTTTGTGCTTATTTGGTTCTTTATCAAGCATGTTTTGAAAGAAGATACTGGGTGTTTATAGGCAAGTAGAGGTTACTACTTAGCTTGCAAAATACTTTCCTTTATTAACAGGGGAACATCCTTCTTTCCTCCACGAAAATGGCGAGAGGAACCGCACAGACAAAAGAAAAGCTTAGTATCTCAGCTTTGAAGAATTAAGTTGTTTTTTTTGTTCACCGGCAATTTGAAAATTAAAAAAAAACATACAAAAATATTTTAAACTATACGAGA
Source organism: Teleogryllus oceanicus (assembly GCA_964035755.1). Taxonomy (NCBI): domain Eukaryota; kingdom Metazoa; phylum Arthropoda; class Insecta; order Orthoptera; family Gryllidae; genus Teleogryllus; species Teleogryllus oceanicus. Next base: position 108,697,858 of record CAXIVR010000010.1, read on the forward strand.
TGTTTTGAAAAAAATATTGCGAGGGATTAATTAAAAATTGCATTCGAGTTAATTCAATATGTTTGAGATGTAATGTTTTACTTTCGGAAAGAAATTGCCATTGGAACATTTAATACATTTATGTAAGCAGTAAAACTATTTTAGTTATTGTTCTAGGAATACATTTTCAATGCGTAAAGTAATACATCGCTTAATACGAGATCGACTGATTGGTTGTAAGAAGTGGAATATCTCTGGAATTATTTCTTTCTTCTTTCTAGGGTTTTATATCCAGCCGACAGCCGGTTACCCTTTACGTCCCGATGGGACGCATATTCGACCATACACTAGACCCAACACACTTGCGGGCTCCTCTGATCTGGGGTCAGCACGCGACAACACATACATACAAAGACAAGGGACAAACAACCATGCCCAAGGCGGGACTCAAACCCGCGATCCTTCGGACCGAAGCGCTGAGTCGGTACTCACTCTTAGCCACCTCGGCCATCCAGGTCGGCATATCTCTGCAATTCATGAAGCGAATTTTCTATCAGTTACAATGATTTTCGCCTTCAATTTGGACACGGACCACGGACCGCGCGCGATCTGTCCTTCCCATTCCTTGTTCTATCCTGTCTCTCCCCCTACACACACTTACACTTACATGCACTACACATGTCGGGAGGCCGGTCGGGAGCTTAGAGCTTGTCCCGGCTGGGGCGGTGCCCGCTGGTGGGAGAGTCCTGGTTAGGGGGAAACCCCACTAGCCGACGGTAGGTCGGTGCCGGATCTCGCCATCCAGCGGGGGAAAATCACCGCCATCTCCCGAGAACCAACATGCACTACACGTACATGACTAATGACCGAAGCAGTATACGCACCCGGAAACACGAAAAAAAATCAATCAATCAATCACAATCGTAGCTGTTAACGAGCCGGGAAACCTCAACCAATGAATCTGCGAATGACCTCTCTCTATGTCTGGACTGGTAGTGAAATGTGTGCCGCCAATTGCAATGTTCTTGTGCTTGCAGGACCCGTCGTCCACTGCGATGAAGGCGGCGACCATGGACTTCATGGCGGCGGAGGCGGCGGCGGGGGCGGCGCTGATGGCGGCGGAGGCGGCGGCGGCGCGAAACGGCACCGCGTCGGCCGAGTGGGAGGTGTGGGACCCGGAGGAGGGCAACATGGACATGGGGGTACGTCACATTCTACTTCTTCTTCTTCTTCTTCTTCCACTTCCCTTTCTTCCCCTTCCGTGTCTCCTTCTACTTCCGTGTCTCCTTCTACTTCCGTGTCTCCTTCTACTTCCGTGTCTCTTACTACTTCCGTTTCTCTTTCTACTTCCGTTTCTCCTTCTCGTACTTTCCTTCCTCCTTCAGCTTCTACTTCCCTTTCTTCTACTTATCATTATTATAATTTCCTTGGACTTGTTTTACTTCTCGTTCTTGTCCTCCATCATCCTCGGATATTGATGTTCTAGGTCTCTTTCTTTCTTCTTTTCTTTTTCTTATCTTATTATCATATTTTCTTCGTCTTCATCATTATATAAAAAAATTCTAAAAAAATACAAACAATTTTTTTGCACTATATATCATGCTAAATCCGAAAATATAATTATTCGCACGATTTCCGAACCTTTTGACAAGGAATGTCCCATAGATACAATCTTCTAGTACTAGTGAATATTTATTTTAAAAAGTACTTTACAAAATGATGTAATAGAAAGTTACAACCTGAAGTGGCACATTCAAGATAAATAATAAAAGAAAAAACTACTAATCTAAAAATGTAGCTAGGTAACTCTATTAAATAAATACATAAAGCCATGGGCGAGGGTCTTTCACATGATCACTCAAAAATGCACTACAATTTTTAAGATTCCTTTTATATTTAATAAATGATGGGAGTCGTTTTGGCGTGGGATGATATGACGGTTAGCGTATCGGTCTGTTACGTATACCGAATTTTGAGGGTTCAAACCCGCCATTTTTGGTCGAAAAATTCTTCCATTCGCCTTTCTTTGGACGGAAAGTAAAGCCGTCAGTCTCCTGTTGTAGATTTACTGCTTGTAAAAAGACACACAAGCCTAAAAGAAGCCTCTGGGCTAAATTCAACACCGATTGTTTCGTCGCCTCTGTGACACCTTCTTTATCCGGTGGATGGTGAAAAGAGCGTAGCAAAATTTGCGTGGTCCGACGGAAAAATAGGCCTGATGGCCTTAATCGTGTCACGTAAAATAAGGCATCATTTAGGATAGTGGCACACGAGCTTCAAATGACGGACGTTAAAGTGCGTCCGTCATAGCGCAGCAGGGACGCCCATGGGTGATTGTACACCAGCATCTGCAGTGACTTCCGTGCCGTAGCTGGCAACGGACGTTGGCTACTAGAATGCGTACGTTGTGCCTACCAGATATTATAGCTCCTTAGACCTTCATAGCCAGCAGAACACATGGAGTATTAGGTACATTGAAGCGCGTTTAACGAGGGTCTAATGTTTTTCCATTCGTGAAATCAATAGATTCAAAAGAAATATTAATTGAAAGATTAATTAATGAAGGGCAATTGCAAGCATTTCTTCTGGTACTAAAGCACATTTTTCACATTGGTATCTTGCGGTTTAATATGATCATGTAATACCCAGAGCACGTTCATGAACGACGGCTCGGACATTCGAAAATAATGAAGAAAATTCTCACCGTCGTTGAACAATACCTGAAAGAGGGTGTACAATGTTCCCATCAAACGCTGCTCACTTTTAATGGAATGAACCTACCATCTCCTCTATCTCAGCAGTTTTTCCCTCTGTTTGCTAGCACACCACAGCGCCATCTCCGTTGCACGGTGGTGATCGCGCTCGTGTGGCTTGCCAACCTACGAACGTCAAATTGACGGACTTTAACCGTAGGTTTAGCCTAAACCAAACCTAATTGAACTGGACCTAATTTTACTGAATTGAACCGAACTGAACCGACTCGAAACGCACTGAACCGACTCGAAACGCACTGAACCGACTCGAAACGCACTGAACCGACTCGAAACGCACTGAACAGACTCGAAACGCACTGAACAGACTCGAAACGCACTGAACCGACTCGAACTGACTCGAACCGACTCGAAGCGACTCGAACCGACTCGAAGCGACTCGAACCGACTCGAAGCGACTCGAACCGACTCGAAGCGACTCAAACCGACTTGAATCGATCTGAACCGACTCGAACCGACTTGAATCGATCTGAACCGACTCGAACCGACTTGAATCGATCTGAACCGACTCGAACCGACTCGAATCGATCTGAACCGACTTGAACCGACTTAAACCGACTCCGACTTGAACCGCATTGAACTGAATTGTGCAGATGGCGGTGGCAGGAAGGGGCCCGCAGGCGATGTCGCCCGGGGGCGTGGTCGGGAAGGCGCCGATGACGTGGTCGCCGGCGGACTTGGCGGCGGCGTTCCCGCCCGAGAGCGCGATGCCCCCGGGGTTCGTGCCTCCGGGGCTGATGCAGCCGACGCCCGTTCCGCCCGCCCCGCCCCTCGCGGCGCCGCTCGACGCCCTGCTCGACTTCGCGCTGGGCGCCATCGCCCACGAGTTCGTCGCCAACCACTCCACCGAGCTGCCCGTGCCCGACCTCCGCAAGACCTTCAAGGCCAAGCTCGGCTTCATCACGGTGAGTCTCTCCGGCTTGGCTTGATTCCGGCCACGTCAACTACCGAGCGCACAACTCCCGTAAGCGTAGTGTATGTTTTTTCATCGCGAGGTGGCGATGATCTATCTCCGCTGGATGATCAAATCCGGCGCTGCCCTACAGTCGGCTAGCGGGGTTGCCGGGGCATCGACCCAGCCTGGACAAGCTCCAAGCTCCCAGAATGTGTAGTGCATGTTAGTGTAAGTGTGTGTGTGTGTATGTGTAAGGGAAGAGGATAGAACAGGACAGGGAGGTTTGTTAGGGTGCTGCTCCGGCATTCGCCTGGTGTTGATCGGAGAAACCACGGAAAACTACCCATCAGAGCTGCCGGCCGATAGAATTCTCCTCCAGACAGCGACTGAATTCGATCTAGGGAACAACCTAGTGTCGAGTTGGATCTTAAATCTATGCTTTCTAAATCGGTTGCTTCATCAGTATATTAAATTGATTCATCATTTGAGAGGTATTAAGGTCATTTGAATGTATTTTACTTCATTGACCATTAAATGTTGCTTTTAAAATTACCATCGTTTGCAATTCACTTTTTTGCCTTAGATTATGATCTCCGTGCAATAATCATGGATCTCTAAACCTCGTATAGTCACAGTATTGACACAACATTGGTCCTCTGGAAACAGACGAAAAATTCCAATTTGCTGAAGATACGAATAGTCTCAAATTGAACTCTTATTGTTCGAGACTATCATTTTGTTGTAATAGCCAATTAATAGAAAACGAAAGAAAACCAAAAATTGGCTCAGAGCATCAACCGATGTCATTGCAATGTCTCTATCGGTGAAGTCTTGGTTTTGAGTCATGGCGGTGGCAGGATTTTCGACACTAGCCAGATAGCAAGGCGAATCCAGACTCTGCGCTGGGTGGAGGAGAATTCTGTCAGCTGGCTGCTCTGATCGATAGTTTTCTGATTTTGAGGAACACATTTTATTACGGTAAAAAATCTCGGATCGTTGTGGAGACATTTAGCGGATGAGCGGGGGCACGTTGTGAAATGTGAGGGTGGCAGATGCGGCCCGACTTACGTTGCTTAAGTAGAATTCTACAAGGTAAACATTTTTGAACATTCTATTACGTTTTTTGACGATTTATTACTTTTGGGCATTCCTTTCTAAAAAAAGGCGGATAGACACCCGCAGATACCCGAAATATATGTAAAATTAAATTTAAAGAGAAAATAATGATTTCGTTATAAAAGGACAGGGACAGTTGCGTTTTCTGAGCAAATTAATCTCAACGCTTTGCAATATTGTAATCGTCACACTTCTAGTTCCCACCATATACATTTGCAATATTGTAGCTTAGGGGCTTTTGAAAGTTGAGTTGAGCACTGTAGCTATTTTCACTTTTAAAACAAAGATTTCCAAAATGCAGAGTTTTCGCACTAGTCTAGCATTATTTACTGAAGGAGATATCGAGTGTAATTTAATTTTATACAGTTACTCAAAGTTTGTATTAGTGATTGAAAAACAGTGTTAATAAATTTCTTAAGGACTCAAAAGTTGGTTTGAAAAAATACTTTCTATAAATGCCTCCATTGCCTCCGCCCTAACGGCCGCACACCCTGTCAGAAAAAAACCCGTACGTCATAGCTTCTGCCTTTGTGTACGCATCCGGTGCACACCGCGCCACGTGCCCACGCTGTTTTTAGCGACACGACGCTCCAGTATGCACCTTGAAGCTATCGATGTGAGTACTGCCCGAATCTAGGTAACTTGACAAGGGAGTTCGTTGCCCCAGCCTGGATTTCTGTATGTGGGATCCGGAGCATTCCGAAGAACGTCCTTCGCCCAATCCCGCCCAAAATTCGACGTCCCAGGGGGCCCGACTGTGGGTTTCCGGGCGAGCCCGTTAACACGGAGCTTAGTCGTCTACTCAATGCCTCTACCTTGAAGCTATCGACGTGGGTACCTCCGGAACCTAGGCAGCCTGACAGGAGGGTTCATCGTCATTTATATGTGGCATCCGGCTCATTTCGAAGAAGCCCTTCGCCCAATCCTGCCCTAAAGGTCAATGAACCAGGTTAGCCGGGTGGGTAGGGTCAATTTCGAAGAAGCCGGCTCATTTCGAAGAAGCCCTTCGCCCAATCCTGCCCTAAAGGTCAATTAACCAGGGTAGCCAGGGTGGGTAGCCGGGCAAGCCCGGCAATCAAGAGCTGAGCATCGCCTTCTCACTGCCTCCACCTTGAATCTAACGACGTGAGGCCCGCTGCGAAACTCAGGTTCGGGAACAAGTCTCCATCAGGCCCGCCTCCGCGGTCATTTAAGCTTTTGCTCTTACCCTTATCTCCAGACAACGCACAAGTACGCCCCCTGGCTAGTATGTGGATCCCGCCGGAACGCAGTTTGTCGTCACCGCAACCCCCCCAATTCAATGCCTGGGTTGGGGGCCGCTCTACCAGCTCAGAGCTACAAGCTTTCCGGGCTAGTTCCGGAGTCGAATCAATACGCCACACACCTGGCTAGTACTGGAGTCGAATCAATGGGCTTCGACGAAGCCTAGAGCCCAACAGGGGGCAACCCGAACTAAGGTTCGAGCAACTCTAAGTCCCTTTTCCGTCTCTTCACTGCCTACACCATAGCCTAATGGCTATTGACGTGGGTACCGCCGGAACCTAGGCAACCTGACTGGAGGGTTCATCGTCTTTTATATGTGGCATTCGGCTCATTTCAAAGAAGCCCGTCGCCCAATGCTGCCTAAAGGTCGATGAACCAGCGGCCCCACTGGAGGGTTACCGGGCGAGCCCGTTAACACGGAGCTTAGTCGTCTACTTACTGCCTACACCATGAAGCTAACGACGTGAGTACCGCCGCGCAAATTAGGGTCCGGGTGGTCGTGTACAACTCTCCACCAGACACCAGCAGCCGGACAAGGCCTGGCAACCACGATCTTAACATCACCTGCACACTGCCTCCACCTTGAAGCTAACGACGCGAGTGCCGCCGCGAAACTCAGAGTCCGAGTGGCCGTTTACAAGCCTCAACCAAAAATCATGCCCGCCTCGGCTGTCACGATTCTCCTCAGCGGGGAGTCCATTCCGTGCAGTGTGTTTTCCTTGATCTTGGTCTGGAGCTGCTCCATTTGACACCGCGGGTTGTGCTCAGAGCTCTCGTACATGCACGCACCCTCGCACGCATGCACGCACGCAAGCACGCGAAGGTCGTCGCCAGGATTGACTCGCTTCGCCAGGGCACCGTCGTGAGATTCGACCACGCAACTAGCTGCCAGCTTGGTATAAACAGATGGGTGAGCCATTGCACGTCTTATCCGACTTCAGCCAATGATATTCAAGTACCAGTTGCGTTACAATACTAGCGGGAAGTTTAAATGCACCAAGATACCAAAATTATCATTGAAGACTCATCTTTTAAAATTAAATCTGTTCCTTAAAGAAGGATCCTAAAATAGTTCATGTACAGTGTTTCGAAAATATGAATTTAATACAATTTTTTGTAAATGAACGCAATTTAAAACGTTTTTTAAACAATTATTTTAAAAAAACGCTCCAAATTTCTTCTTATTTTTTTTATTATAATATGTAAAAACGGTATAATTTGGTTCTCTTCTCATTTCCGGTGAGTTCTTATTTTCGACAATTTAAAAACTTAACATTTCAAAACTACGAAGTTGAAGGTAAACAAAATCTGCCTTAAAATATGTTCTAAAATTTCAGGTTTTTAAAAAAGGACATGTACAATTTTTTGAAGAGGCGAGTCGTTTTCGTGCAATTTTTGTTTGAAAAGAATGCAATATAAGAATAATTTTCTCAAAAACCACTATTCTTTTGAAAACAAAAACAGATAAAAAAGGGGACTCTTAAAAGAATGGTATAGGTACCTATTTTGTTGAGGTCTGTGAAGTTTAGAAAAAAAATTAATAAGAAATAACACGAGAAAGTATGTTCTTTTGAAGCACAACTTATTCGCGCAGGGACAGTAAAAAATTTTAAATTTGATTTTCTACTTAGAAAGCGATCCCAAACAATATTTTTAAATAAATTAGGATTCACTGGATAAATCAAATATTACAAGAAAATTATATATTTAAAAATATATTTAAATTGACTGGAATCATCATTTATTTTTCTTGTAATATTTATTAATAAATATTATTGATTCTCGAGAAAATAGTGTGTATTGCTCGTCAGCGTATGTTGGGATACTGTAATAAAATATAAACCACGCTTACATGTTCGATTTATATTCATAAAATCAGACGAAAGACGATCTCAACTAAGAATCTATATCGCAGGCCTTAACATACAAAACATCAGTTACAACATTCATAATGTTGACCCATTCACATGTAGGAACAACTTTTTACTACCTGTAAGAGAGGGAGAGAGAGAGAGAGAGAGACAGAGAGACACAGACACAGAGAGACACAGACACAGAGAGACACAGACACAGAGAGACACAGACACAGAGAGACAGACAGAGAGACACAGAGAGAGAAAGAGAGAGAGAAAGAGAGAGAGAGAGAGAAAGAGAGAGAAAGAGAAAGAGAGAGAGAGAGAGAGAGAGAGAGAAAAAGAGAGAGAGAAGAGAGAAGAAGAGAGAGAGAAGAGAGAGAGAAGAGAGAGAGAGAAAGAGAGAGAGAAAGAGAGAAAGAGAGAGAGAAGACAGAGAGAAGAGAGAGAGACAGAGAGAGAGACAGAGAGACAGAGAGAGAGACAGAGAGAGAGAGAAAGAAAGAGAGAGAGAGAGAGAAACAAAAATGTAATGTATAGAATGCAGTTATTATGGTTTATTTACATTTACAGGACAAACAATATGAAAAATATTTGATTTAAAAGAAATTGACCTTTTTTTATTGAAGCAAGGAAATAATTTATAAATAACTTTTATGATATACCTGATATTTTCTATATTACATACATTATCTCTCTGATTACAAATTTATAAAAGTAAATGTTTTCAAAATACTGGATTTCAATTTATTCACTTGAGAGGGTAAACCGAGTGCGAAATTATTAAAGAGGAATACTTGTTTTTGTTATATTTTTAATCCTGGTACACAATACGTGTCGTAAGTTCAATATCAGTAATTTTATTGTGTCATTTTCATTCTTGTCCTATGCGTTCCAAAATGAAACAGTTTAATTTGTTTTGTTTTTTCAGTTATTTATAGTTGCATCGATACATACGGTTTTATGACTATTGTACAGGATTACAATAAAATTTGTTTTCAGTACATGGTTATACTTTGGCTACCCTTTCAGTACACATTGTTCAAGCTTTTATATTTTGTACAAAGCGTAGCCATTACATTTTACATGAGATATATCTCAACTCTCGAAAATTGACTAGCGGGATTGATTATATATAGGACATTCATAGAGATTGTGTAATATTATTTGTATAATGCATATATTGAAAATTGTGGGAGTATTCCTATTTATTAGGTGAAGGTATTAATCTCTTATTACTATAACTTCATCTTTATGGCATTTTTTTTTTTTTTTTTTTTTTTAGTTTTGCAGTTTGTAGAAGTTGTATACCTACTTTTGGAGACTGCTAGATTCGCAAGTCTTCCAATTGTAGCTCCATTTGATTTCCATGTTTCTGTACAAGTACTCCCAGATATCTTTCGTCGCATAAGCTATGTTATGCACATTTTTCACTAACTGAAAGTCGACTCATGTTGTTCGAACATGAATTCCTGGTGCAGCTAATGTTATGTCTTGGTGAGAGGGACTTCAGGAGATAACAAGGAAAGGAAGTTTTGTTTTACCCTGAACAGCTCCAAATATTAGTTTCTTTTTTTTTTACATCGTTTGAATTAGTGGCGCTCATAGTCAACATTGTCTTCATTACTACAAGGATCAGTTCGATATATCTATGTTTAAAATTTACTAAAACAAGTGAAAGTCAATCTCTAGATTTTCGAATTTACCTGTAAAACTCAGGGCCTATAGTTGCAGGTCTGATGTCCGACGTTCATTTCGTGTGCAGATAAGAACAACTGAACACGTTAATACGTCGCCTCAATAAACAAGAAGTTGTTTTCACTGTCTCACCTTAATACTACTTTATTTAAAATTTCCCTCGATTACAGAAAAATACGCATAAAACATAGTGCTTTTTCGGTGAATTCTCAGTTTTCTAAAATTGCAACATATTAACATTGCCAAAAACAATATTGATGATACTTTTTTTCTTAATGAAATCTGTTCCAAAACTTATATCTTTGTTTAAGGTATTTTTTTAAACCAGTAATCTTCTCGTAATTTTTGTTTTAAGTTAGTGCAGTTTATATTTTTTGTCATAACCAGTTCAAAAATTTGGATTTATGTTTTTTATCAGATAGCGCAAATAATGTTTAAAAAATGACTGAAGACCCATTTTCAGCGAACTATCTGTACTTTTGAAAATTGCAAACAAAAGTTTAACATTCCAAAATTACAATATTGGTGATATACATTTTTTTTCCCTTTTTGATACCTGTTTAAAACTATACTACCTTCAAATAATATAAATAAATATCTCTGGATTTTGGAAAATTGCAAATGTTCACATATGTTTCAAAAACGTCGAGATGGTTGGTTTTATGTGTGATGTTGGTAGTGTAGTGGTCATGGTGTGCTAATTTTCAGTATACGAGTTTGAATCCCAGCGCATTAAAAAATGTTTGCTGATCTGCAAATACCTTACCAGATTCACGTAGTACTATAATCATATTGCAAACCCTTTACAATTAATGCGAGAAAGTATCTGCTGCTGAAGCACCACTTGTTCTTTCTGTTTTCTGACGATACTTCCTTTCCGTTTTTATGGTTTTACGAAACAGCCGGCCGGTCCTCTCAGTGCTTAATACGTGACTGAGCGACACAAAGGCTAGATATTTTGGGAGCAATAGTTCCGAAATAATTATCATATATTTAACTCTAACAGTATCATGGAACACTAAGAATAGCTCAAAACATAAAATATTTTATTAATTACTTGACGTGTAACACTTTTCTCAGAACACTCAACCACAGGGAAATCACGCTTGAGAAGTGACAAGCATAGTTCACAAAATATTTACACTACTTTGCTTGTGATCTTGTTTAACATGAGTTTACTACAACTATGTTGCTAATGTTATGGGTATTATTTCTATTTTATGTAGACTACAATGGCTACAATTACTATTTACTCTTGCTCACTCTCATACGCATTACTAGGAATGGATTTCCATGTAATTACATGTTTCCACAGGAACTAGATACACGCATTCAGTTATACTTTTGAGATTACAAGACATTCTGGGTGAATTAGAACTATTTTTATTTTTACATAAACTATATTTATATTTTGGTATAATTACATATTTTTACATATTTTACATACTACGGCACATTTTTACATAGTTCGCTACATTTTAATATATGTATACGTCAAAAGGAAAATTTCTGATACGCGTTTGCAGTATTTGTTAAGGAATGCTTTCTTACAAATCAACTGTGATGCTGCTGCGCTTCTATTACCACCATACCTCCACCATGAATTGGCAAACTTACCTCTCCTCCGACCGCTTACTGCGTACTTGCTAGACAAGGATGAGCGGATTTTTCGAACAAAAGTAATTTCAATTACGTGCTTGCTTATATTTCAAACAGCAAACTCATTACTTGATCGAAAATCAATAAATATTTTTATAGAAAATTGTCTTACCGCTTTGTTCAATATAGAGGTGGAATATATATATATATATATATATATATATATATATATATATATATTGTAACGTATTGTACGCTCCACTCAAAATGGCGGCGCCAAAGGGATTAGACGCAAGGGCCAGGCAGGAAGTAAGAACAATGCGGCATTGGGAGAATTCCGAGAGCTAGGGAAAGGGATGCCCAAAATCGGACAGCGCATTTTGCCGCGTGCCGCGTGCAAAATTCTTAGAATCCAGGAAAGGATGCCCAAAATGCCTGGCAACGCGACTAACGCGGGCCGTGTGAAAAACCAGTGACGTTTCAGGTCACGTGGGTGGGGCTATATAAGAGCAAACGGAGAGCGCGGGGTGGGGTTTGTCGAGCTGAGTGGAACCCTCGTGCGAATGCACAAACTTGCGCCCAGGGCGGTGCGGAGCCGAGCGAGGCTCGTACGGCAACCCATGTGTTGGGACGCCGGGGTGGAGATTTTCCACGAGTGACCTACGTCACGGGAGCCACGTGCTGTGTGCATAAGGTTCGCTGAGGAGTGGCGCGGGCCACGAGTCAGATTACATTGTTAAGGATCGCTCCTGCGATCAGGAAGTAAACGTTTTCCAAGAGCTAAAAGTAACTTAAATGTTTATTGTACATATTGTGAATAAACCTGTACATATTTATCATTGAAGCTCGTGTCTGTGTTATTGTGTATTCCCACGACGTCACAATATATATATATATATATATATATATATATATATATATACATACACACACACACACACACATACACACACACACATACACACACACAACACACATACACACACACACTTCACTGCATATATACTATTCAGTTGTATACCAGCTCCTCATAGACATTGTAATATAAGCTATGAACGTACTTCATATTTCGAATAAATTTCTCTGTGGTGAAGTCTAGTGTACAATTACTTCAGTAGAGATAGAACCTACTTTCAGCCTCTCCAAATCCTAAATCGGCGACGTTCTATGATCGGAAAATGCTCATAGAGAACAATATTAAACACAATAATGAATTTTTATTTTACAAATTTTCTCTTTTTTCTGACATGTTTTCGAAAAAATAAGTACATATAATATATCTACATATTTTTCATATTTTATTACAATAAATTCCTTTCCCCTACTCGTCACTATGGATCGGAGTTTTACGCAATGGCGTATTTCTTTTGTTAGTCGAAGTCCCGAGTTCGGTTTTCTTTCCAACGTTGAGACCCAGAATGCTTATTTCGAAGCTTTATTTTGCATATTTGAGCTAAACTTCATAAATTGCTTATTATAGACAAACAGCTGCCATTTATTGCCGCATATTCTAAATAATTGTGTTGTATTTTTAAGGTGGAACTGAAATATTACAGATAGTTATGTCACGCCATGCAATAAAATATGAAAACGCCCGTTTAGTAGATATTAACGTTGTTTCAAGAAAATTACATTGGTGTAATTTTTGAAAAATCAAATAAATTCGCAGTGCTAAAGTTACGATAAAATAACAGAAAATAAAATAAGACAAACATCAGATTCAATGTTTTTTTGTCAAGATATGGTCTGATAATCGAGTTCCTCCCGGAAAAATAGTCATTGTTGAATTCATTCAATTCTACAATGTAGTCTTGTTAACACGTTTCCTGTAACACGAATTACGTTGCAACACGAACACAATTTTGTTCCCGACAAGGTAGCATAATAATACGAATATATTATAATAATTATATAACACTAATTTCTATATCACGAGAGTGGATTATTTCGGTCTTTTGAAATTTGTTTTAACGAGGCTTTACTGCACAAATCATCTCCGAAGTTAATTATTTGCGTGTTCTAGGTGCACGGCCATCTGGAGGCAACAGGAGGAACTGTGGGAGATCTTTCTTCTATGTTTCGGGACGGCTCCGCTACGCTGCGCAGAGAGAAGGGCGGCGTGTTAGTTCTGGATGCTGCCGCTGGGCTGCGCACCCTGCGCCTGAAGTACCGGCACTACTCGGCCCGGGCTGGGCCTATTCGAGTGTCAGGTGTGATACAGGTGAGAGCCAGTCAACGAGATTTTTTAAAATGTATTTGTTTATATGTTGTTTTTTAACATTTTATTAATTTTTAAAAATCAAATGTTTATTCAAAATTTGTTCTTTACATGAACATTCGATGAATGATTTATAAATAAAATGAACACGAGTAAAGAATGTTGGCCTGTGACACACGTGTCAGTTAAATATTACGGGTTTTTAATTTCATACCATGATTACAAATTTGTAGTGTTTGTTGCAATAAATTCACCTGTCATCTTTGCAGTTTGTACATAATTTATGAAATTCTGAATCTATGGCTAAGACCTAGGGGGTCTTCTGATGTTGAGGATGTTCACTGCAAGATAATTTAGGTGGTTCTCGAGTCTTTTCGAGTCAAGGCTAGGAAGGAATCTGTACCCTATAGCGCGTGCGAGGTTAAGAATGAAGTATATGGCATTATTCGCTCTTCCGACAAAGAAACATCCCTCCAGTTTTTAAGATTTCAGAAGTGTTTTAAATCATCATAACATAATTTTTCATTACAACAATTAAATTAATAAAAATATATTTCCAATACATTATATATTACAAATCATGATAAATATCTTCAAAATTTATTAATTTTTGTAGGAAGAGATACGTTTTTCTTGCTCCTAAAAATAGTAAATTACTTACTCTACCACCTTTTAATATGTATTGATACTATATATTTACTCGTAAGTGACATCGATAACACACTCCGCGGATTTCAGTTTAGAATCGGGTAGAACTGCATTCTTTTTGCAATTCGCGCTTATTTTATAACGCGATTATAAAGTGAAATTTCGCAGTTTCATGAGAATATTAGTCTTATTTCTCATTATTCATCCTACTGTTTACGTATTAGAAAGTGAATCTTGAAATGAGCGGCAACCAGAATGTAATAGTATGAACATTACCTGAAATTTTGGAAGTACGAAGTTCGACAACGCTTCAATTATGACCCTGCAATTATTATATTTGCAAATATTGCTTTCATGAGTAAACAATAATACGAAATAAAGATTATTGCGATTAAAAATATCTAATTTTAACCACAACTGCGAATTTTTAATATACTACTAATTTAAATAGATAATTTCTTTGCTTTACGACAGAAAATTGAAATTAACATATCTGAATTCGGAGCATTAACTAGCAACTAATTTCTCGAAATGACTCTCATATGCCAAGTATCCAATGACGTATCGTCACCCTGGAGCACTGTGTACAACTCTCACTTTTAAACCATGCGCAGGCTGCCTTGGGCTCAGGGTCTGCGAACTCTATCAGTCAGTTACCTTCCCCGCCATCTTGACGTGCCTAATAAATTACTTCCTCTAACACGTTGTGCAGCCAGAATTCACGTTTTGTGAATCGATCCGAAGTTCGACACAAAATTCAAAACGAAAATCGACCTGAAAATCCAAACGAAAACCGACCCGAAAACCAAACCGACAATGAAAAATCCAATTGACAATCCAATCTCCAATCGACAATCCAATCTCCAATCGACAATCCAATCTCCAATCGACAATCCAATCTCCAATCGACAATCCAATCTCCAATCGACAATCCAATCTCCAATCGACAATCCAATCCCCCAATCGACAATCCAATCTCCAATCGACAAACCAAATCTCTCAATCGACAATCAAATCTCTCAATCGACAATCAAATCTCTCCAATCGACAATCAAATTCTCCAATCGACAATCCAATCTCCAATCGACAATCCAATCTCCAATCGACAATCCAATCTCCAATCGACAATCCAATCTCCAATCGACAATCCAATCTCCAATCGACAATCAAATCCCCAATCGACAATCAAATCTCTCCAATCGACAATCAAATCTCTCCAATCGACAATCCAATCTCTCAATCGACAATCCAATCTCTCAATCGACAATCAAATCTCTCAATCGACAATCAAATCTCTCAATCGACAATCAAATCTCTCCAATCGACAATCAAATCTCTCCAACCGACAATCAAATCTCTCCAATCGACAATCAAATCTCTCAATCGACAATCAAATCTCCAATCGACAATCAAATCCCCAATCGACAATCAAATCTCCAATCGACAATCCAATCTCTCCAATCGACAATCAATCTCTCAATCGACAATCCAATCTCTCAATCGACAATCAAATCTCTCCAATCGACAATCAAATCTCTCCAATCGACAATCAAATCTCTTCAATCGACAATCAAATCTCTCAATCGACAATCAAATCTCTCCAACCGACAATCAAATCTGCCGTCAAGGCCGGCGCGCCCCGCCCAATCAAATAGAAAATCAATTTAAAAGACTAGAAGAAGGACTGTTGTGGTTGGGCAGGCGGAGGCGTCGCCGGCCACGCTGCGCGCGCAGGTGTCGATGACGCCGCCGTGCCGGGCGCAGCTGCGCGCGCTGTCGGTGGCGAGCGTGGGGCGCGTGCGCGTCAAGGCCACGGGGCTGGGCGCGCTGCGCCGCCTGCTGCCGGTGCTCGAGCGCTGGCTGCAGAAGCGCATGCGCGGCGACGGCGGCTCACCTGCTAGAGGTGCGCTCCCACGGCCAGCTGGCCTTGCGCTTGCATGGCCTGCTGGCATGAACTCCTGGACTGCTGGCCTTGCGCTTCCAAGGCCTCGGTGCGCTTCCAGGCCTGGGACTGCTGGCCTTGCGCTTCCAAGGCCTGCTGGCGGTGCGCTTCCATGGCCTGCTGGCGGTGCGCTTTCAAGGTCTACTAGCGGTGCGCTTCCATGGCCTGCTGGCAGGACTCCTGGTCTGCTGGCTTTGCGCTTCCATGTCTTGCTGGCGGTGCGCTTCCATGGCCTGCTGGCGTTGCGCTTCCAGGCCTGCTGGCGCTGTGCTTTCAAGGTCTACTAGCGGTGCGCTTCCATGGCCTGCTGGCAGGACTCCTGGCCTGCTGGTCTTGCGCTTCAAGGCCTGCTAGCGGTGCGCTGTCCATGGCCCAAGGCCTACTAGCGGTGCGCTTCCATGAGACCTGCTGGCGGTGCGCCTCAAAGACCTGCTGGTGGTGTGCCTCCAAGGCTTGCTGGCGGTGTGCTACCATTACTACTGGCGGTGTGCATGTATGACCTGCTGGCGGTGTGAACCCATGTCTTACTGACGGTGTACTTCCATGTCCTGCTAGCGTTGTGCATGCGTGTCCTCCAGGCGCTGAGCTACCATGATCTACTGGCGGTGTGCATGCATGACCTTCTAGAGGTGTGAACGCATGTCTTGCAGATGGTGGGCTTCCGTGGCCTACTGGCGGCGTGCATGCGTATTGCGCCGGAAGGAATTTTGGTTCCACTGTTGGTGTGCATGTCTGACCTGGTGGCGGTGTTTCATGGCGTGGGGTTCCCCGCGTGTGCATGCGGGCTGTGTTTTATTGGCCTGCTAGCGGTACGCCATCCCGGCCTGTTGGCTTGTGCTTTCATGGCTTGCTAGCAGTGCGTCATCTTGATGGAATCACATGGATGTTCTCTTGCGCAGTCTGCAGTCTATCCGGCTTCAGCAAATGACCCTCATGGACCAGTTTGTGTCACAATATTAGCGGGAATTTTAAATGTAGTCAGGTACCAAATTAAAATCTTCTTACAAAGCATTGAAACAAATGTGTGAATCATTTGTTTAAATATTAAATTTTAAATGTATTCGTTATTTTTTCAAAAACGTCTATTGTCCCCAATTACGTATTTTGGTAGTCGTCAATCGAGGAATTCATATAATTGGCGTTGCCTTTGCTGTGTAATAATATTAATATATGAAACGTATTTTATTAAACGTATTTTATTGATGAAGTGACATGAAAACATCACTTTCGGTCTTCTTACGGTCGAAAATATACAATTAATTTTCGCAATAAGGGCTTCATTTATTTTTCCAATTATTTTACATTGGTGAAGGCGAGGTAATTGATACTTCGTTGCAAATTTTAAAATGCGTTCAAATTCAGGAAAACAGGATTCCATTATTTTCACCTAATTAATATGAGAATGGTGGGAATAGAAATTTTTCACGTCTATTATAATTTTTCTTTTCTTTTAAATAAAATTTTAGTATTTTCGTAAATTTCGTGAACGAAATTGCGCGTTTTTCTTTTCATAAACAACGGAATGTATTTTTTAACAGCTAAAATGACCGAAAATGTGAAATTAGAATCATCCTGAATTTTAGTACATTGATATAATTACTTTCTCGCTATGGAGTGGAGAGAATGTTACGTAATGCTGCGCGAAAGAAAACTAATTTCGGCAGTAAAACTTATTACTGGGCCCTAGTAACGAAAAAGTGGATAAATCCAGTTGCTAAATTTAGAAAAAAATTTCTACTGGAACAACCAGATTCCATGTTCTGTGGGTCCTTGATGGCGAAAAATCGAATGACGGCAAAACGTCAGTGTGTTTGTCAGTCTGAACAACGTTAGCGGCTAAACCCTTCAGCCATTTGTCTTCAAGATGATTTTATTCGATTGATGTGGCTGATGTCAGGGCCCCTTGAAGTTTAAACTGATACTTTAATTTTTGGGGGTACATCACATGACGTTCCTGTGACCTTTTCCTAGACTAAAGATATCAGAAAACTAATACGATAAAGTATGTGCCATTCTGTAGCACCACTTTATCTTACGTATCTACGCTTTTTACAGTATTGTAATTTTCCTTTTATCTTTAACATTTTAATGAAAGTTAATTACATGTACTTCGATTGAGAGTCTTCCCGAAAATTCAACAACTTGCTGTCTATAATGCCGAAATTTTTCCTTTTCAGATTCTCTCGTTTTCATTGGAAATTGCCAGATCCTGTAAGTGCTGTAGTGATATATAGACAATGATCTACATTTTTTGAGATTTCAACGACATTCCGACGATCTCAAAAGAGTTGTGCTGTCGTTTTGATTTGTTCATGTTTCGTTTTAATTGTTGAAATAATTTTGTTTACATACAATTGTAAATAATATATTTTATTATACTCGCAATTCACGATAAATAAATTTACATCAAACAATAAAATATGTATGTTATTCATTCAAGAATCAATGAAAATGACCTTCCTGTTGTCGACACACAAACACTAGTTGATCCGACAGGCACGTTCGTTTCATATTTATATAATATCGTTCGTGGGCTGCAATACTGGCACAACTCCAAAAATCAGGTGTTGAGATAAATGTTTGAAGAGTCACCTTGTATTAAAATAAATCATTCTTGCATTCACTCTTCTGCCAATTGTTGGTGCAGTGCAGTACAGTACAGTACAGTACAGTACAGATGTGCTGCTGTTGTTGCTTGAAAGTAGTCCAACCTGAAATTCTGGAGTATGCATTAACTCAAAATTCATAGTATTTTTTGAGTTGAGCCACTTTTGCAGTCCACGAGTGATAGGTTGAGCAAGCAATGTGTGCTCTGTCTTTGTCCAAGGCTGCCTCTCCAGCACGAATTCGTCGCTCGA
Organism: Teleogryllus oceanicus; assembly: GCA_964035755.1. Taxonomy (NCBI): domain Eukaryota; kingdom Metazoa; phylum Arthropoda; class Insecta; order Orthoptera; family Gryllidae; genus Teleogryllus; species Teleogryllus oceanicus. The sequence continues at coordinate 108,716,698 of CAXIVR010000010.1, forward strand.
GGTCAAATTGACGCAACAACGTTTGCTGTCATTCCCCAAATTCTAAGGTGTCGATATTTTGAAATCATAAAATCGAAACATTTTAATTTTGTCACTACGATAAAAGGTGTGGAAGAGAACGCTATCAATAACTGCTATTTCTACAGGCCTACCAACTGTCTACCTGTGACGTCAGTACATCCACGCCTTTCATTCGGCGACGTAAAGGTTACAACCGCTCCCCAGACCACTTTTTTGCACACACTCATTTTACAAGTAAATATGTTATCGATTTTTTAAATCGAAAAGCCCTAGTTAAGTATAAAATGACGTTTTAATAGAAATATAAGATTGATTTAACATCATATTTTAAAAATGAAATAGATTATAATTAGTGTAAAAACATTTTAATTCACGTTTCACTGAAAACAAGTTTCATCTGACACTTCGGTAACGACTTAAAATTTAGATTATGAGTTTGCTTGAAATTTTATATTTAACCTATAAATGATGAAAATGTAGTAAATTCATTACTTATCAAAATTATTAATGCATAGATAATATTACTTACAAATTTCAGCCATACCAAAGTTAAACTGACTCCTAGTTCTTTTGAAACGTCGTAATGCATTTAAATGTAGGAAATGAGAAAGAGAAAACTTAACATATTAAGGAATAACATACAACACAAACTTTAAAACACCAAAAAGTAGTTTCATCAGTTTGCTAAATAAATACAAATAAAGCCATGTCGTTGCTTGCGATGAAATCACGGACATTACACGTCTAAACTAGTTATACGTCATTGTCAGGAAAACATTGACGTTGCCAAAGACAAAAACATTCATGCTTTAAAGTTGGTTTAGTAACGACGGTTCGTGAGCAACAAAATTTAATTGGCCGTGATTACTAGTAGACGGATTTTGACGACCGAAAACATCACCAAAAATGATCAATAAAATGCTCTTAAAATGCCCTAAAACCAAAGAAAAATGACGTAAAAAATGTTATCAAAACCCGTTAAGATGAACAACTCAAACTGTTGGATCCGTTACTGATGTAATCGAGGCCATTCATTGTAGTGAACACAGCTTGCAAACTTTTGGTTTGGAATGTTTTGTTTATCTGCCGTTAGTAACTCCGAAATTGGCCGAATCAACAATGGCGCTAATACACGTCACAAGAATTACTTACATACAGTTGCTATCAAAAAAATTCCTGAGCGAACTAATATAATAGGTCACTGAGTAATTCTGTGAAGAACATTTTTGGTATCTCGTAAATATTATTTGAGACAAGTATAATTAAAAATGACAGTAAAATAGATGAAATCAGCAAAAAAATGCATTAATAATGACGGGAAAAGGTAAAACCAGACTTATGAGTCGATATGGACAAAAAATGCAAAATAATGATCTATAAATATGGGTCATTTCCTTTTTTATAACATAAAATGAATTTCTATACTAAACGGCATTGTTCTTAAGTGAAAAGAAACAAATGACATTTAATTAAAATCCGCCCCCTAGTGATTACTAATTTATAGTTAAAATTTATCTCAAAATAAAGTTATACATGGCTTGTCCACGTCACCTTATACGTCGCTTCCTCATTGAGCTGTCCAACTCTTCTTCGTCCTCGCGATGCGGCGACTGCAGGCAAACAACGCCTCCGAGCCTTGGTGGGCAACTCCGGCGCAATTTCATTCGTTCTGCGCAGCGCCGCTTGCGTCACGAACCACGTGACCACAGCTCGGCACTTCGTTTGAAGAGCCAGGCCAGACGCTGGCCGCCATGTTGCATGGAGAGCGAAGTGTTGGGAAACATTTGGAAAGTGGTACAAAATTACAATTTTCAACTGTCAACCAAAAATAACACGGTGTACAAGATACAATATTTAAAATAAATGCTTATATATAGCATTTTTAAATATATGTGAAATATATATATATATATATATATATATATATATATATTGAAGTACAAATGACAATTTTCAACTGTCCAACCACCAAAAATAACACAGTGTACAAGATACAATATTTAAAATTAATGCTTATATATAGCATTTTTTTAAATATATATGAAATCTATATATATATATATATTTCAATGATTTGTTACTATGTGTGTGTATTTTGATATTTGGCTCATTTAAAATTCCCTTCTGCAGTGCCTCTGACCGGAGGTCTAGGTTCCTTTGCGTCACACAGCTTGACGCAACGCGTCTCAGGGCGTTGAGCGGCGCTTTGCACTGAGAGTAATCCTGCATTAATGTGCTTTATTTTTTTAATATTTGTCAGAATCTCGTCATGTCGCAGTCAGTCGAGTGACTTTTATCCCTTCGGCCAGGAGCTCTGACGCCGTTAGATCCCCGGGGTTCTGGCCGGTCACCCAACCAGGAACCCGCGAGGTCTTGAATTCGCTTAACCTCCGTGACTTCACGGGCGTATTAAACGCATTCGGCTAGCGCCGCCGGCTTTCGAATGTCGCTGGATTTTAGTCACTAGCTACATACCTGGGTCGAGGTCTGGATGATAATTCTAGCGGACGGCAGCTCATCGATAGTTTTCCGTGGTTTCTCCCATCAACACTAGGCGAATGTCGGGCAATTACCCCAACAAACGGGCCACGGACCGCGCGCGATCTATCCTTCCTCTTCCTTATTATCCTCTCCCCTTACACACACTCTTACACTAACATGCACTACGTACCACATATTCCGGGGAGACCGGTCGGGAGCTTAGAGCTTGTCCCGGCTGGCGGTGCCGCTGGTGGGAGAGTCCTGGTTGAGAGGAAACCCGCACCGACGGTAGGTCGGCGCCGGATCTTCCAGCGGGAAGATCTGTCTCCGAGGAAAGCATGCACTACACTAGGGACTAATGACCTTATCTGATGTGCTCAGGATCATTAGTAATCAATCAATCCATCTTTTGGAGGAGGAAATTCCAGTTCAGTCGCATCAAGACGTTTTAATGCCTTTGAGAACATCGGCAATACTGAGTTGTGTCACAGTTGAAATATAATACATAATAAACGAATTTTTTTAAATTTTAGATAGAGTTAACAGTGAAATCTTTCCTGTCTATATGATCATTTAAGCTATCGCCGTCAGTAAATCGTTAAAAAGCTGCAACACTGGTACAACTCGAAAAGTGTATTTTGTGTTATAACCGTTCTTTTAAGTAACACTGATAATATATATTGAACAATTTCAATGCTTTTTATGTCAAAATGCTTCTTGCAGATACTAAAGTGACAAATCTCCTGAGTAATAAAACTAACGCAGAATTTAATTTCTGCTTCTAAGACCCTCAAGATTACTTCATTGGGCATTTCGTAGAAATTACTTACTTTAATACAATGTGAGCAATGTCTTAGACCTACTAATTATTCAGTTTCCGCTTCTTTATAAATTCTATCCTCAAATATAAACTAACAGTATCTCTGTTGTTGTATTTACTAGTTTGCAGATATTTTTATAAAGAAACATACGTGAACAAAACGTTACTCTCAACAAATGGAAGTTCTGAAATTTCTTTTCATTCATATAAATTAAATACATATACGAATGTAATATTTAGTTATTATTTATTAAAAGAAATCTACGAAATCAGGAAATACTACGGTAAATCCTCGAAGAATTTACCAAAAAATTCTACAGAACATTTTATGATAATTTTATCACTTAAGATTAATAAATTACAACACTTAATACATATACCAGACAGAATGATAACTGAGCATTAAGTGACTTTACACAAGCAGAGTTCAGAATGTAGTTGTGGTCAATATTGACAACATCACATTGTGGTGTACAGAGAAAAAAAGAAAAGTTCAGAAAACCAAACGAAATTAAAAGAAATGTAAAATATTTTAATCCTACTTCTGATCAGTGGGGTATTTACTAAAAATAAAAGTTTTATGGTTTATGAAACAAACTAACTTTTGGAATAACAGATAATAACGAAGTATTATCGATTGGCATGGAGTAAATATTGTTGAGATATAGACAGGGAGAAACCATTGTTTTTTTATTAAGAAAATAACATTCCTTTAATGACACACCCTTGCAGATTCTTTCATTATTTTGTCCTATCTTTGAAACTCAATAGTATTTCAACAGGTCTCTTGTCTATCTTTTCATTAACATTTCCTAGGATCTTTCTTCCTAGTGCAATTTGGTGGCGCACATTTTACACCGCTAGTATGTATTTTTCCTTCGTTTGTTTTATTCTTCCTTATTTCTAGATTTCTAGAATTATCGAATACATAAGTAAACGTTTCTACACTTGAGAAGAAGTATTGAATTTAACGTTCTCGTAATAAGCAATGATTATTACATTGCTGGTACTTCATTGCCACATTGCTTTTAGAATATATTTGTCTTGAGTTTTATTCGTGCATTTTTCGTGATTCCCATACAAACGATATTGTTTTTATTACATTCGTAGACCGGAATTTTATCTTCAAATGTTCAAATCCCAAAATCCTTGAATATGCCACCTTTAATGTCGCTGAATGCTCACCATTCCTCTTGAATATTCAATAAGAAACAACGGAGGTTCGTGGGTTTCGAATATATTTGAATACAAAGCACAACGTCTGGGTTCTTCGACCGAAGTGAAACACGAGCCTCCAAAGGAAACCTGAGGTAAATTTTCGCCGGAAGGAAGACATTTATTTCCAAATTCAGTTGTTTTCAATTTGGTTCCAATGTCAAAACAATTCACTGTGTCAACGGATTTTCTTGCGTTCTCAGAAAGTAGACAAACCATTTGCCGATTACGTTCTCTCCATCAACTCACAATACCCCATATCATTTTCTCTATAAACTGACACGAAATATATTTATAGCACTTACCACGCGGAATTCCATTTTTTTCTAAATTATATTTATCGGTCTCTTATACTTAAATCTTATCTTATCACTTAAATCAGTCTTCCTAAATAGCACAAATCTGGTGAAGTTCCATTTGGTGAGATTTCATTTCGTTTTAGTTGAGTGATCCATAACTCCAACCTATTTTATTCAGTTTGCAATATTTCTGCAATATTGCAAATATAATTATTTTGCAATATAATATTGCAATATAATTTTATCATTGCGTTATTAATTTCCTGATAAATTATAAGATCATCTACCCAAGACGTATTTTTAAGTTCCATCCCGTCAAATTTGATTTGATTTTCATGTTTCTGGGCGTCAACTGCTTTGGTCATTGGTCCCGTTGGTGGTACATGTTTTTTTTCCACAGGATACGCCCGGTGACATTTCCCCGCTGAATGGCGAAATCCAGCGCCGACTACCGTTCAGCTAATGGGGGTTTCCCCCTAACCAGGACTCTCCCACCAGCGGTTTTCCGCCCGCCGGGACAAGCTCTAAGTTCCCGACCGGCCTCGGAATGTCTTGGTAGTGTAGTGCATGTTAGTGAAAGTGTGTGTGTAAGGGAGAGAATAGGACAAAGAGAAGGGACAGATCGCGCGCGGTCGTGGCTGTGGTAGGTACTCCTCTGGCATTCGCCTGGTGTTGATCGGAGAAACCACGGAAGAGCACCGATCCAGAGCAGCCGGCCGCTGGATTCTCCTCCAGACAGCGGCAAATTCGACCTGGCTGTAAGCTGGTGTCGAAATCCTGCCGCCGTCGGGACTCGAACCTAGGACCTCCGGTCAGAGGCGCTGCGTGCATCAGTTGATGCACTGGGCTACGCTCCCGGTCGTTTGTGTTGTGCTATTAAATCATTCAATTGTTATGGTATTTAGTAATAATGTGAAATAAATTAGCATCGTCTCTGTAAGTTAATTTTACCGAATCTTTGCTTTACAAAATGAAGATGCTTTTCAATTTTTTTTTAATTTCACTTTCAATTGAGAATTTGAAATCTGACTGATGTATTATTTAATTTTACCGAATCTTTGCTTTAAAGAGAAAATGGGCATTAATATAGCATGTAGTGTGCGACAATTACTGTAAAGTAACTTCTCCCATAGGCTGTTGTGGGCCAGGTATCTAGAGACATACCGCCACTCGGGAGGAATTTGTACAACCCTTACATTTAAGACACGCGCCAATTTCTCTGGACGCAGTGCCCGAGAGCTCTAGTAAACTTGTTGCCTTGACCGCGACCTTGACATTTCTGCAATTCGGGATTCTATGCCTTGTTATCTTTTGAAATTATGTAAGTAAGGTATTACGATGAAAATAAAGTGAGTTTAGGGGATATATAAATTCATCTTTCTCATATGTCATTTGCAATCGGTTTTATAGATTGGTATTTCCGGACATGTCTGCTGAAATCATTAGTCCCGTACGTGTAGTGCATGTTTTTATTGGAGGAGTTGGGGTGATTTTCAGCTGTTGGTGGCGAAATCCGGCGCCGACCTACTCATACGTTCACCGGCTTTTCCTCAATCAGGTACCACCGTGGCACCAAGCCAGCCGCAACAAGCTCTAAGCTCCTGACTGGTGTGTGTGTGTGTGTGTGTGTGTGTGTGTGTGTGTGTGTGTGTGTATGGGGAGCGGATAGGACAAGAGAGGAAGGCAACAAGAATACTTCTACTGCTCCGGTTTTCGCCTGGTGTTGATCGGAGAAACCACAGAAAACTACTAATGAGAGCAACCGGCCACTAGAATTCTTCTCCAGTCATAAAATTCTCCTCTCATAAAAATCAAATCAAACACAAATCCAAAAAACCTTCAAACATATTTCTGTCTCTTCGGAAAGATGTTTATGTAAGGAAGAATTTCGTAAGTAAATACACATCAAATGGCAATAAGTAGTGAAGAATATATACATATTACAATTCTCGATAATTTGATAGAAAAACTCAGACAAACCTATTTTTGTTTGCAGCTTCTATTCACCGCCTCGCGTCGCTTCATCTTGCGCATGTACACCCCTTTTTGGATGTAGAAGTGACTGAGTGCAAGGTCAGAGAGTTGCCCCCGTGCCCGTAGGGCGCTGGGCTCCCCAGAAAGAACAGTGCGGACGCCAGGTTTGACGTGCCTGATCTATTGGTTAGCTGAAAGTAAGTTATCAAAAATAACCAAAAACCTAATCATGATAGGCTACGTTAGTTAGTTACTTAATGCCTTTGGCGAGACTTCGAGCCATCAGGCCCACTCTTCCGCTCTAACCACGCAAATTTCGTTACGCTCCTTTCACCACCTAGCGGAAGAGGAGTGTTATATTGGCGATGAAACGAGGCGGAACTCAATTTTTGCTCCAGGGCTTCATTTAGACTTGGCGAGGATCTTTTACATGCAATAAATCTACTACATAGGACAGCCGGCTTTACTTCCTCGAAGGAAGGCGTACGAGATTTTTCCGCCTTAAAAAAATCCACGGCTTCAAGCCGCAAATTCGGTACAACAGTCCGATACGCTAACCGTTACACCACCGAATCCGCTAAATTGTTTAGCGGATGTTTTGATCTGCGTCAATATGCATAATTATATAAATTCATAAGGTATTTCAAGAATTAGATTATCGAAAATGATTGTCTTAATGCTTTTTAAATAATATTGTCGTATATTTAGATATATCTGATTTATATAAAACAGCTTTGTATACAACACACCATAAATAGGGGGTGGGTTGATATCAATATATTCATTAATGTATTATAACACAGATAAGCATTGATCAATGCCTAAGATATGGATCAATCCGTTTGTCATTTAAAACCTCGCCTTTTCATGTATGCAGCACAATAAATGGAAACACCTTCTGGTCCATGATGTATTAATATGCCTGAAAACGCATTCAGTCTTATGGAAATTATATTCTAGGGAAAACGAAGAGCTTCATTATGACATTCATTATGACAATTTGTGTGACACTTAATTGAGCATATGAGCGGCAAATATTAATCTATCTATACACTTTCAATTCCCTTGACTTGCATAACTTGCAGTAATTATTTAGGATTTATGACACAGGCTGGCCAATAAATATCGGCTATAAACATTTCTCCATAACAAATTAACACACTTATTTTTGGATAGTTACAGCTTCCGCAAAATCGCAGTGCAAAACGTCTTTCCATTAGTTTGAAAATTTCCTTTTTTCTTAGAAATTTAGAGACAAGTAAAGATGTTGAAAATGTTACAATGGCACATTTCTGAAAAGCGGATAACCTTTTTAATAATATGACAGACATAAACTCTGACATAAAAAGAAAACACATAGAACTACGTATATTATTAGGTAGGTAGTACATTTTTTAGTCTCTCAAACTGTCCAGCATATAGAACGGAATATTTTTTTCACATATCAAAATGACTGCCAGGAAAAACTTCCAGGAAAAGTCAGAAAATGGTCAAAATTGGTTAATGCACGGTCTGATTCCTATAAAGTGAGTTCGATTTTTTCATACTTTCAATATACAGCTCTTCCGAATAATTATGAGTCGAAAACATTGTTGTTAACAAAGGGTAAAAAGTTCTTCCTATTGCTTCTTCCAAGAAAATCCATAAAAAGTCTCTCCTGGAAAATGCCATTTTTTGACTTATATACTATTTTCCTGGCAGCCTATATACAACCACAATCGTACTGAATGTTTCGGCATCTTGTTTCTAAGAATGACCTCTAGAGAAGTGCTAAGTAGATGCCTCCAAAGTATTTTTGTTGTTGTCACTTTTAAAATTTTTATTTTCGGAATTGTTTATTATCAGTAAAATATAACACTTTTACTCTTGACTGATACATTTTTAGTGATGTAGTCCTGCAAAGATTGTGCATGATGGGATCGAGTGATATACAATTTAATTTTTCCGAAAAATAATTTATCACAAGTGTTAATTTGAAGTATTGAAGCTAAATGCAAGTTTCTTTTGCATTATGACGCGCGATTCTTTGTATCTGCCATCTGCCTGTTCTTGGACGTCACTTCACTAAGATTTGTTGTTTTTGAGCTTGGATCATAGAAGTATAGCTTGCAGTTGCAGAATTTAAATATTAAATCAAATATCACTAGATATCTACAATTACAATACTAAACAACATACGTTAATTCTAATAACAGCTATGATGATTACCTTCTTAACATTTCTGAAATCATCATTTTGAACTTTTCTTATTAATTCGAAAATAACTTTGTGGATGAAATGAACTCAACTTTCAAAATTATTTCATTTCTCACGCTGAGCTAACATTTCATTCAACAACCGGCAATTATCTTGCGAAAGTAAATAAAAGCTGAATCCCAAGGTTATTTTCTTGTTAAATCCTTATCCATGATTATCCACAATGAAAATTAACTTCAACTTGAGACCGTAGCGATGTGCTTCCGTCGTAAATATCAACTTACCATTCACAACGACCGTGGCCGTAAACATGAAGACGAATGCACCAAATTTCAAAACTCTCTCCACGCAATGAACAGTTGGAACATAAATTCTATTTTCAGACTCAAAATAGACTAAGAGCAAAAGTCACGATAATACCACAAATACATTGATTCCGTGTATTATTGGAGTGAAGTGTTATGCTGTAAAAAAAGAAAAAAATAATAAATTTACTCTGTTGCAAGATAACTTGGATTTTATCAAAACCGTTACGCTTTCATTGAATATTTCTGCGTACGATATCAGTTGGCTTGCATCTTATATTTAGGTGAAAGGCCACGGCCGCCGTTGTTTTGGTTTCATTTAAACACATGCTCCAGAGAGTCTCCTTTTACATTGCGATAAGAGTCACTATGAATGAGCGTAAACGCCCCTGGAACTCGCACGTGCGTTTCTGTTCATCTTGTGGCGTGACATCGACGGACAGTGTTCGCGGTCCATTTTACGCACTTGGGGACGTCAAGATGTCTTCTCCGTGATCGATGCTGGAGACAATTTTCGTAAAATTCAGCAGTTCCAACGGAGGTCGGAGGTGAATCCGTCTCTCAGTAAACTTGGAACTTTAGAGACGTGTTCCTGCAAGAAAGAAATACGGATGTTTATTTTTTGATTAAAAATAGGCCAGGAAAAGTGAAGACGAGAGAAGAAAAAGAAGAAAGACGGAAGGAGGATGACGGGTGACGGGGAGAGATGACGGCTGCTGTGTTCTGACGTGGGAGGGCGAAGAGGTCTACGAGGAAACCTCAAGAGCAGCGGCGGAGGGCGAGGCGGGGCGAGGCAGAGGCGAAGGCGAAGAGCGAAGGCGAGGAGGGCGAGGCGAGGCGAGGAGCGAGCGAGGGCGAGGGCGAGGGGCGAGGGCGAGGGGGCGAGGGCGAGGGCGAGGAGCGAGGGCGAGGGCGGGCGAGGGGCGAGGCGAGGCGGGGCGAGGGGCGAGGCGAGGGCGAGGGCGGGAGGCGAGGGGCGAGGCGAGGCAGAGGCGAGGCGAAGCGAAAGGCGAAGCGAAGGCGAGAAAGGCGAGAGCGAGAGCGAGGCAGGGAGCGGTGAGGGCGGGGAGGCGAGGCGAGGCGGGGGAGGCGAGGGCGAGGGGGCGAGGGGAGCGAGGGCGAGGGCGAGGGGAGCGAGGGGGCGAGGGGAGCGAGGGCAGGGGAGCGAGGGCGAGGGCGAGGCGAGGCGGGGGCGAGGGCGGGGCGGGGGCAGGGGAGGCGGGGAGCGGGGAGCGAGGGAGGGCGAGGGGGCGAGGGCAGGGGCGAGGGCGAGGGCGAGGGCGAGGGGGCGAGAGCGAGGCGAGGCGAGGCGGGCGAGGGCGAGGGGCGAGGAGCGAGGCCGGGGATGGGGCGAGGGCGAGGAGCGAGGGCGAGGCGGGGCGAGGGCAGGGGGCGAGGCGAGGGAGCGGGGGGAGCGAGGGAGCGAGGCGAGGAGCGAGGGCGAGGGCGAGGGCGAGGGCAGGGGCGAGGCGAGAGCGAGAGCAGGGGCGCGAGAGCGAGGGGAGCGGGGAGCGAGGAGGCGGGGCAGGGGCGAGGGCGAGGCGAGGGCGGGGAGCGAGGGGCGAGGGCGGGGCGGGGGCGAGAGCGAGGGAGCGAGGCGAGGCGAGGAGCGAGGAGGGCGAGAGGGCGAGGAGGCAAGAGGCGAGGGCGAGGGGCAGGGCGAGGGGCAGGGAAAGGTGCGCCAGGGCAGGCAGGAAACCAGGACGGCAGAGAGAGAAACACACAGTTAGAGGCCGTGAACAGACAGAAAGTGACAGAGGAAGAGAGGAAAAGGGAGAGAAATGTGAGGGCGCTCCACAGAGAGAAAAAGAGACGGAAAGAGAAAATGAGAGAGAAAGAGAAATTATAAACTAGAAGAGAAAAGAGAGAGAAGGAAGAGGAAGAAAGAGGGAGAAAGGAGAAAAGTGAGAAAAGAGATAAATATAGAAGAGAGTAGAAGAGATGTAAAGAGGTGAAGGATGAAAGAAAATGGAGGGAAAAGAAAAATAAACTAGAAGGAAAAAGAGATGAAAGAAGAAAGAAAGAAGAGAGAGAGAAAGGCCACAAAGAAAGAGAAGGAGCGGAGACAGGCGAGGAGCGCTGTCCAGAAAGGAGAGAAAACAAGAGACCGCGTACTCACGCTCAGTGTCGCGGGCGGGGGCGCGGGGGCGGGGGCGCGCGGTAGGCGGTGGCGTCCGTCAGCATGGCGGCGATCTGGCGCAGCAGGCGCGCGCCCTCCGGCTCGCAGCGCCGCTCGCCCTCCTCGTGCACGCACTCCAGGAAGCGCTGCCGCGCGCTGCGCACAACACACCACGCACTCCCCGCACCGCGCACCACCTCCTCTCATCTTTAAACCCTCTTTTACACTGTCATTTTTTCATCATTTCCCGTCGATACTCAGCAGACTGCATGTAATTTATGCGAAAACAATGATGCATACTTCGCTCTTTCGTACAGATTTCATCCAGTTTGACTACAACGCCCTAGTGTTACTTTATGGAACTTTCTTCGATTTCGTAGGTTCTCCGGCAGGGTACCTCTGGTGCGTAGCGTGGGCACGTGTTGTTGTGATGTGTTGAGTCTTTGCGTTCAGTGTCCCGCTCGCAAATAAAACCACAATACCACACACTTCACTTTCTGCCATACTCTGCGGGTCGTAACTATCTGATCATTCTTCCCGCTAATTTAATTTGTTTCTGTAAATGCGATGTTCAACTGTTAAACTTCCAGCGCTTTTGCGGCGTTTGGAAGTATTTTCATCACGATTACGTACAGACCAGGAATGACTGTGTAAAACGTAGGAGTCACGTTCATCCAGTTTCGGTACGCATAGAACCGAACGTCCTTTTTCCATCCAGTTTCTGTACAGAAAAATGATGAAAAAATTACCGTGTAAAACAGGCTTAAGGAACAGATTTCATCAAGGCGGAAAATCTCAAAAACATAAAACTAAACCAACAAATGTACTTATTAGAGAAATTTTCCGGGCTGGTAGGCCGTGGTCCATTTGGCGTTGAAGAGACAAACGTTTCGTCCAACGAAAATGTTCACCGCAGATGTGGATGAAACGTTTGGCTCTTCGACGCTTGGCTTACTGGACCATGGCCTACCAGCCCGGAAAATTTCTCTTATATTCACTCCTACGATGCTATGTAAATGCACTGATTTATTTTGATGTATGTTCGTAGGAACAGGTTCTAAATAAACGTTTCAAACTAGTGGTGCTAAAATAGCATTTTATTTCTTTCCCGTACTTTCACACAAAATTGCTCAATGCAAATTTTCCACAAATTGTACGTGATCTTTTTTCAAACCCTGTCTTTAAGAAACACATTTAATTGAGGGGGAAAATCTCTACCTTTAATATTTTAGTTATAGGATAACGTGAAAAAATGTTGAATTTTGCAATTTTCGAAAATTAGTTTTTAACGAACCTGAGACCTGCACCATTCTCTGAATCGTTCTTTATTCTATCTAACAACAAAATTTAATCAAAATGATGAAGTTAACTTTTTGAAAATTTGGAAAATGTTCCACAGGCTTCATGTAAAGTAGCAACTAAAATTAAAATAATGATTTGAAATGTAAGGAGCCGCGACATCAGGTAGATCGATTGGGGGATATCAATTTTATAGAAAATAGGCTGAACCGTTAGCGTTGTTCACAACAGACGGGCACACCGACAGACGGACAGACAGACGGACGTTTTGTCTTTTCAGAATCAAGGATCCACAAAACATGAATTCTGGCTACATCACTTATTAGAGAATGTTCTTCATTTAAATTTAGCCAATGAATTTATTCACTTTTTCGTTGCCAGGGTCCCGTAGTAACAGTTTATCTGCCGAAAATTCGCCGTTTTTTCGGCGCAGTATTACGTAACTTTCTCTCTACTCCGAAGCGAGAAAGTAACAAACACCTTTGCCCACACTGTTACACACTCGTACGCCTACAAATGCGTCACACGGACTGAGTAAACACTGGACGGTTTTACTACAACAGTCATACAATAACGCAGCGCATCTTAAACTACGAGCCATTGCGCGGGCGACATAAATGCTTTTGAAAATAAACGGAGATGCGCGTTAATGTTTCAACTCCGCATGGCGGGATGTTTGGTATTCTCTCGTTATCTATTCAGACACACGATATTGGTAACGTCTTCAAGTCCCACTCACGTTTGCGCAAAATTTGCGCAAAGCGACCCAAAGTCACCAGTCTTCGCTCTGTGCGACATACACAGCCACAAGATAGCGCCTGTTCCTTTTTTTTGGGGATAAATATGTAAGCATATTTTTCATATTTTTCTATAATAAAAATGTCACAATAATACTCCGATGCTAATTATTGTGTGAATTAAATGAACTTGTTTTTTAATTTAGGCAATTTCAGTGAACTTGGGTAATCTAGATTCCTAATACTTACTATTCCCATTGTATTATAACATATTTAGCTACCTACTGATAGCTAATACCTGAAGTACATTCCTTGTTACAGATATATTAGGTCTTTTTCAAAAAAATATTACAATACAAATTAAAACTAATTTATTATACTGTATTATTGTTTTGTTAAAAACATTATTTTTCTTTTTGATGATCAGTATAGTCTAACTGTATAGAAACAGTACATTTGCAAACAAGTCCATACTGGATTTAAATGACATATTGCACTAAAAATATAATATTCGAAGATATACTTAGTACTAATAAGTCAATTTCAAAAAAAAGGGCGTTAGCCCCTTCTTCTACTGAGCCGTTCAATTCTGTGAATTGCGCTTATAACGGCCGGTGATGATTCGCAAATTGTGCCTGTGTTGAACATTGCAAAATTGTCATTTTGGTAGCTGTTGCAAATTGATTGCTAAATGTTCGTTTTCGTGTTTCCATAATAGTGAATATTCTGTCGCGTGGCGGTGCACACGGCAGGGAGGGGGTCCACTGGTCAGCCCCCTTCTCATAACCTGTCTAAAGAGACGTGCTGGGTGAGGTGCCGCAGGGTATCAACTGATGTCACTGCAGTGCCTCTGACCGGGAGGCCCTAGGTTCGTGTCCCGACGTGCGCAGGATTTTCGACACTAGCACTTTGGTAGGTCCAATTGAGTTGCTATCTGGATTAAAAATTGTAGTTGCTCTAAACTGGAAGTTTGCGTGGTTTTCCCGATCAACATCAGACGAATGCCGGGGCAGTACCCTAACAAACGGGTCACGGACCGCGCGCGATCTTTCCTTCCTCGTCCTTGTCCTATCCTCACCCTTCATTAACACAGACTTACACTTATATGCACTATCACACTTGTCGGGAGACGAGCAGGGAGCTTAGAGATTGTCCCAGTTGGAGCGGTGCCATGCTGGTTGGAGATATCGAGTTGGGGAATACTCACAACCTCCCGCAATAAAATCTTGTACTACACTTACAGGAGCAATGGCCTTGGCTCTTGACGCGTTAATCAATATATCTATTATGTACTAATCAATATATTATATTATATTATTATATCCCTTGCTCAAAACGGCATCACCCCTGCGACTCCATGTTGCTACTCACCTATACCAATCAATGATACGTCCTGGCTTAATCCTGTACTTCTCCTATCTAACGGGCCTCAATAACCAAGTCAAATATCCATAAAATGCTAATTTTCCAAAACAAATTCCTCCGAACCATTACAAAAGCTCCTTGGTTTGTACCTAACTCCCAGTTACATAATTAACTCGGCATTACTCCGATCTCCGTCCATTTCCCCCTCCCTATCCTCCCACTTCTATCCCCAAATTCCCCACATTCTCTCAGCCGTACATTTCAAAATCGGAAAACAAAATCCTCACCACAATAGATTAAAGCGTAAATTACCGGAACAGTTCTTCGACCCTACCTGATCATCAAGGACCCGATGTGGCTTCGCACATTTAATCTGCATGAACTCAACGTAATTCATCTGCCAATAAACAATTATTTCTTAAACAATGCTAACATAATTCAATGTACCGTCAATGGATTGTACTCGGCTGCTGGGGACCTTCGGACCAAGCATAAATAAATAAATAAATAAATAAATAAATAAATAAATAAATAAATAAATAAATAAATAAATAAATAAATAAATAAATAAATAAATAAATAAATAAATAAATAAATAAATAAATAAATAAATAAATAAATAAATAAATAAATATTATACAATGTTTACATATTAGAATGTATTTGACAGAGTGATACTTATTTGAGTTTGCTATTGAAGACAAGAATGTTGCTTGCAACAGAAAACAGTAAAGGATGCGATTCCATAAAATCAGTTTTGAAACAATTTTTAACCGTGAAAAGAAAAACTGGTTCCATTGCAGTTTTGCATTTCAAACCATTCTTTAAAATTGTAAATATTGCTTGCACTTTTGCACGAAAAATGTGTGTTTCAAAGCCTACAGTTATTGTACAGGAGCAGATTATGGACAACAAATTTCATTTGAAGACAAATCTATTTTCAATTTTGTAGTTTAGCATGAAGACCTTTGAATGTTTCAAGCTTTAAAATTTTCGAAAATTGAGAGTTAACCATGAAAGTGGAACTATGTCATCCTTCTAGGTGTGTTTTGCCTCTATTCTTACCAGAAAATTCGGAGCCTTTTGAGATAATTTGAAAATGTCCGAAAACTGTAAAGTACCCCCCAAATTTCAAGTTTTCAAAAATTTCAGCTTCAACTACAGCCAGAAAAAACAGGGTTCTTCAATTTTGGAAAGGATCGTACGTGGTTTAGGCGCTACTTTGAACGGATGGACGGACGGTTTAGATAAAATGATGCTTTCGACTCCAATGTGTATTGCAGACAATAAATCGATTTTCCGCTTGTATGCTTTCCTCTACTACGTATGCGCGATATACTACGTATATACGTCACATGCGAATGTACTACTTATACTACAACAAATTCATTGCGTATATGAGAAAGTAAAACGAAAATTACAAAGTTGTGTTTTGTGCTGAGATAACGAATTATCATGGTTCAAATCATCTAAACGTATTACAACAGTTCAAAAGGTGAGATACAAAAAACAGTACTGAGAATTTTCTGCATTACTGATTGTCATTTCAAGGTGAGTTTATTTTTATGTTAATTCATATTTTACAAAATATGAATGTATTTATCTAATCAAGAAAAACGGTAATTTATTATTCACAATCTGGGCACGACGTTGTGCCAAAAGTCACAACTTTTAATATCAATTGCTTAAAGGTCCAAACCTTCCCTCTGTTGACTTACGTAAATGATGACAGCGGTGACCAGATATATCAGTGCCAGAATACACGAGCCCAAGAACCCAACTGTAAAACGCATTTTCAGGCTCGGTGGTCCGACAACTGGTCGTAAATCGAACGATGCGGGTTTTGATTCCGGCAGGGTGAAAACGGGATGAAATCTGGGAAAGATGAAGAGCTTCATTTTTTAAAATTTAATCAGTCTGTGGAAGTATCGCGGGAAATGATAAAAAATGACGTGAAAAGGGTTAAAGATGAGAGGAGTTGTGGTGCCGGTGCGGGGTGGGGGTGTGTTGTGCGCAGCGCGCGGCAGCGCCTGGGTGCGTGCACGAGGAGGGGAAAAGCGGCGCTGCGACCCGGGGGGCGCGCGCCTGGCGCCAGATCGCCGCCATGCTGCGGACGCCACCGCCTACCGCGCCCCCTCCCCGCTGGGACGCCTGCGCCCGCGCCCGCAACGCCGCCGCCCCCACCGCCCGCTCGCCCGCCGCGCCCCTCGCCCTCGCGCTCGCACTCGCGGCGGCGACCATGGCACGCCCGCGCCACTGAGCGTGAGTACGCGGTCCTTCTTGCTTTCTCTCTTTCTGGACAGCGCCCTCGCTCTGTCTCCGTCTCTTTCTCTCTTTCTTTGTGTCTTTCTCTCACTCTCTTTCTCTTTCTTTCTCTCTTTCTCTCTCTTTCTCTTTCTCTTTGTGTCTTTCTCTCTCTCTTTCTCTTTCTTTCTCTCTTTCTCTCTCTTTCTCTTTCTTTCTCTCTCTTTATCTCTCTCTTTTTCTCTTTCTAGTTTATATTTCTTTTATCTCTCATTTTCTCTTTCTCGTCTCTCTTTATCTCTTTTTTTCTCTTTCTAGTTTATATCTCTTTCTCTCTCATTTTCTCTTTCCGTCTCTTTTTCTCTCTGTGGAGCGCCCTCACATTTCTCTCCCTTTTCCTCTCTTCCTCTGTCACTTTCTGTCTGTTGGCCTTTCTCTCTCTTTTTCTCTTTCTCGCCCCTCGCCCTCGCCCTGCCCCTCGCCCTCCGCCTCGCCCGCCCCGCCCTCGCCCTCGCCTCCCCCTCGCCTCGCCCTCGCCTCGCCCCGCCTCCCCCCTCGCCTCGCCTCGCCCTCGCCTCGCCCCCCGCCCTCGCCTCGCCCTCGCCCTCGCCCTCGCCCTCGCCCTCCCCCCGCTCGCCCCCCCCTCCCCTCCCGCCCTCCCCCTCGCCCTCGCCCCTCGCCCACGCCCTCGCCCCGCCCTCGCCCACGCCCTCCCCCTCGCCTCGCCCTCGTCCCTCGCCCTCGCCCCTCGCCCCTCGCCCTCGCCCTCGCCCTCGCCCCTCGCCTCGCCCTCGCCCACGCCCTCGCCCTCGCCCCTCGCCCTCGCCCCCCTCGCCCCCGCCCTCGCCCCCGCCCACGCCTCGCCCTCGCCTCCCGCCCTCGCCCACGCCCTCGCCCCCTGCCCACACCTCGCCCCGCCCGCCCTCGCCCTCGCCTCGCCTCGCCCTCGCCCTCGCCTGCCCTCGCCCACGCCCCGCCCTCGCCCCCGCCCTCCCCCTCGCCCTCCCCCTCCCCCTCGCCCCCTCGCCCACGCCCTCGCCCTCGCCCACGCCCTCGCCCTCGCCCTCGCCCTCGCCCTCGCCCTCGCCCTCGCCCTCCCCCTCGCCTCGCCCCGCCCACCCCCTCCCCCACCCCCTCCCCCTCGCCCACGCCCTCCCCCCTCGCCCTCGCCCTCGCCCTCGCCCTCGCCCTCGCCTCGCCCCTCCCCCTCGCCCCCCCCTCGCCCACGCCCTCGCCCACGCCCTCGCCCTCGCCCTCGCCCTCGCCCTCCCCCTCGCCTCCCGCCTGCCCTCCCCCTCGCCCTCCCCCCCTCGCCCTCGCCTCGCCCCCCGCCCCGCCCTCGCCCCTCGCCTCCCTCGCCCACCCCCTCGCCCCTCGCCCCGCCCTCGCCCACCTCGCCCTCGCCCCCCGCCCTCCGCCCTCCCCCTCGCCCTCGCCCCTCGCCCACGCCCTCGCTCCCTCGCCCTCGCCCTCGCCCTCGCCCTCGCCCTCGCCCTCGCCCTCGCCCTCGCCCTCGCCCTCGCCCTCGCCCTCGCCCTCGCCTCTGGTCCTCCGCCGCTGCTCTTTTGGGTTTCCTCGCAGCCCTCTCGCCCTCCCACGTTAGTACACAGCAGCCGCCATCTCTCCCCGTCACCCTCCGTCTCTCTTTCTTTCTTTCTCTCTCGTCTTCACTTTTCCTGGCCTATTTTTAAACAAAAAATAAACATCCATATTTCTTTCTCGCAGGAACACGTTCCCAAAGTTCCAAGTTTACCGAGAGACGGATTCACCTCCGACCTCCGTTGGAACTGCTGAATTTTACGAAAATTGTCTCCAGCATCGATCACGGAGAAGACATCTTGACGTCCCCAAGTGCGTAAAATGGACCGCGAACACTGTCCGTCGATGTCACGCCACAAGATGAACAGAAACGCACGTGCGAGTTCCAGGGGCGTTTACGCTCGACTCTTATCGCAATGTAAAAGGAGACTCTCTGGAGCATGTGTTTAAATGAAACCAAAACAACGGCGGCCGTGGCCTTTCACCTAAATATAAGATGCAAGCCAACTGATATCGTACGCAGAAATATTCAATGAAAGCGTAACGGTTTTGATAAAATCCAAGTTATCTTGCAACAGAGTAAATTTATTATTTTTTTCTTTTTTTACAGCATAACACTTCACTCCAATAATACACGGAATCAATGTATTTGTGGTATTATCGTGACTTTTGCTCTTAGTCTATTTTGAGTCTGAAAATAGAATTTATGTTCCAACTGTTCATTGCGTGGAGAGAGTTTTGAAATTTGGTGCATTCGTCTTCATGTTTACGGCCACGGTCGTTGTGAATTAGTAAGTTGATTTTTTGACGGGCACATCCCCTGGTCTCAAGCTGAAGTTAATTTTCATTGTGGATAATCTTGTACAAGAAAATAACATTGGGGATTCACAGCTTTTATTTCATTTTCTCGCGTTAAGATAAGGTTTATTGTTGAATGAAATGTTAGCTCAGCGTGAGAAAATGAAATAATTTTGAAAGTTGAGTTCATTTCATCCACAAAGTTATTTTCTTTCGAATTATTAAGAAAAAGTTCAAATGATGATTTCAGAAATTTTAAGAAGGTAATCATCATAGCTGTTATTAGAATTAACGTATGTTGTTTAGTATTGTAATTGTAGATATCTAGTGATATTTGATTTAATATTTAAATTCTGCAACTGCAAGCTATACTTCTATGATCCAAGCTCAAAAACAACAAATCTTAGTGAAGTGACGTCCAAGAACAGGCAGATGGCAGATAAAAAAAATACAATCGCGCGTCATAATGCAAAGAAACTTGCATTTAGCTTCAATACTTCAAATTAACACTTGTGATAAATTATTTTTCGGAAAAATTAAATTGTATATCACTCGATCCCATCATGCACAATCTTTGCAGGACTACATCACTAAAATGTATCAGTCAAGGGGAAAAATTTAATTTTATTTGATAATAAACAATTCCGAAAATAAAAATTTTAAAAGTGACAACAACAAAAATACTTTGGAGGCATCTACTTAGCACTTCTCTAGAGGTCATTCTTAGAAACAAGATGCCGAAACATTCAGTACGATTGTGGTTGTATATAGGCTGCCAGGAAAATAGTATATAAGTCAAAAAATGGCATTTTCCAGGAGAGACTTTTTATGGATTTTCTTGGAAGAAGCAATAGGAAGAACTTTTTACCCTTTGTTAACAACAATGTTTTCGACTCATAATTATTCGGAAGAGCTGTATATTGAAAGTATGAAAAAATCGAACTCACTTTATAGGAATCAGACCGTGCATTAACCAATTTTGACCATTTTCTGACTTTTCCTGGAAGTTTTTCCTGGCAGTCATTTTGATATGTGAAAAAAATATTCCGTTCTATATGCTGGACAGTTTGAGAGACTAAAAAATGTACTACCTACCTAATAATATACGTAGTTCTATGTGTTTTCTTTTTATGTCAGAGTTTATGTCTGTCATATTATTAAAGGTTATCCGTTTTTCAGAAATGTCCATTGTAACATTTTCCAACATCTTTACTTGTCTCTAAATTTCTAAGAAAAATTTTCAAACTAATGGAAAGAGTTTGACTGCGATTTTGGGAAGCTGTAATATCAAAATAATGTGTTAATTTGTTATGGAAATGTTTATAGCCGATATTTATTGGCCAGCCTGTGTCATAAATCCTAAATAATTACTGCAAGTTATGCAAGTCAAGGGAATTGAAAGTGTATAGATAGATTAATATTTGCCGCTCATATGCTCAATTAAGTGTCACACAAATTGTCATAATGAATGTCATAATGAAGCTCTTCGTTTTCCCTAGAATATAATTTCCATAAGACTGAATGCGTTTTCAGGCATATTAATACATCATGGACCAGAAGGTGTTTCCATTTATTGTGCTGCATACATGAAAAGGCGAGGTTTTAAATGACAAACGGATTGATCCATATCTTAGGCATTGATCAATGCTTATCTGTGTTATAATACATTAAGTTACAAACAATTATGCTAATGAATATATTGAACCCCCCCTATTTATGGTGTGTATGTATACAAAGCTGTTTTATATAAATCAGATATATCTAAATATACGACAATATTATTTAAAAAGCATTAAGACAATCATTTTCTACACCCACTCCTTGAAATACCTTATGAATTTGTATAATTATGCGTACATAAGACGCAGTGTATCAAAACATCTGCTAAACATCTTTAGCGCATTCGGTGGTATAACGGTTAGCGTTTGTTGTACTCCAGTTTGCGGGTTCAAACCCGATCGAAGCCGTGGGTTTTTAAGGGTGGAAAAATCCTTCGTACGCCTTCCTTCGGGGGAAAGATCCTCTAGCCTAAATGAACTCTGAGTAAAATTGAGTTCCACCTGTTTCATCGCCCAAGATAATACTTCCTTTCTCCGCTAGGTGGTGAAAGGAGCGTAAGGAAATTTGCGTGGTTAGACGGAAGAGCGGGCCTGATGGCCCGAGTCTCGCCAAAGGCATTAACTAACTAACGTAGCCTATCATGTGATTAGGTTTTTGGTTATTTTTAATAACTTACTTTCAGCTAAATCAATAGATCAGGCACGTCAAACCGCGTCCGCACTTGCCCTTTCTGGGGAGCCCAGCGCTCCTACGGGCACGGGCAACTTCCTCTGACTCCGCACTCATTTATCTCTACATCCAAAAAGGGGTGTACATGCGCAAGATGAAGCGACGCGAGGCGGTGAATAGAAGCTGCAAACAAAAATAGGTTTGTCTGAGTTTTTCTATCAAATTATCGAGAATTTTTAATATTTTTTCTTCACTACTTATTGCCATTTGATGTGTATTTACTTACGAAATTCTTCCTTACATAAACATCTTTCCGAAGAGACAGAAATATGTTTGAATGGCGAATTCTTACTTCTTTTGGATTTGTGTTTGATTTGATTTTTATGAGAGGAGAATTTTATGACTGGAGAAGAATTCTAGTGGCCGGTTGCTCTCATTAGTAGTTTTCTGGTTTCTCCGATCAACACCAGGCGAAAACGGGGCAGTAACTGACAAACGGGCCACGGACCGCGCGCGATCTGTCCTTCCTCTTCCTTGACCTATCCGCTCCCCTTACACACACACACACACACACACACACACACCAGTCAGGAGCTTAGAGCTTGTTGCGGCTGGCTTGGTACAGTTGGTACCTGATTGAGGAAAAGCCGGTGAACGTATGAGTAGGTCGGCGCCGGATTTCGCCACCAACAGCTGAAAAAACACCCCACCCCCAATAAACATGCACTACAGTACGGGACTAGGGTTTCCCGCAGACATGTCCGGAAATACCAATCTATAAAACCGATTGCAAATGACATATGAGAAAGATGAATTTATATATCCCCTAAACTCACTTTATTTTCATCGTAATACCTTACTTACATAATTTCAAAAGATAACAAGGCATAGAATCCCGAATTGCAGAAATGTCAAGGTCGCGGTCAAGGCAACAAGTTTACTAGAGCTCTCGGGCACTGCGTCCAGAGAAAATTTGGGCCTGCTTAAAGTAAGGGTTGTAAAATTCCTCCCGAGTGGCGGGATGTCTCTAGATACCTGGCCCACAACAGCCTATGGGAGAAGTTACTTTACAGTAATTGTCGCACACTACATGCTATATTAATGCCCATTTTCTCTTTAAAGCAAAGATTCGGTAAAATTAAATAATACATCAGTCAGATTTCAAATTCTCAATTGAAAGTGAAATTAAAAAAAAATTGAAAAGCATCTTCATTTTGTAATGCTTTGTTTACTTAAGAGTGATATATCACGAACTTTCTACGTTCAGACAGAAGGTTTAATTGACAACTAAAGGTTATTCTCTTAAAAGCGCTGTCTGTCCGTAAGCGATGACTATTAACTTACAGAGACATGTTAATTTATTTCACATTATTACTAAATACCATAAATAATTGAATGATTTAATAGCACAACCCAAAACGACCGGGAGCGATAGCTCAGTGCATCAACTGATGTCACTGCAGCACCTCTGACTGGGAGGTCCTAAGTTCGAGTCCTGACAGCGGCAGGATTTTCGAGACTAGCTTTACAGCTAGGTCGAATTCAGTCGCTGTCTGGAGGAGAATTCTAGCGGCCGGCTGCTTGATCGGTAGTTTTCCGTGGTTTCTCCCAAACAACACCAGGCGAATGCCGGAGGGGTACCCTACCAAACGGGCCACGGACCGCGCGCGATCTGTCCTTCCTCTTCCTTGTCCTATTCTCTCCTTCACACACACCTTTCACTAAAACATATACTACCAATTCCGGAGGCCGGTCGGGAGCTTAGAGCTTGTCCCGGCTGGGGCGGTGCCCTGCTGGTGGGAGAGTCCTGGTGAGGGGGAAACCCCATTAGCCAACGGTAGGTCGGCGCTGGATCTCGCCATTCAGCGGGGAAATGTCACCGGGCGTATCCCGAGAAAAAACATGCACTACACTAACGGGACTAATGACCAAAGCAGCTGACGTGCCCAGAAACACGAAAAAATCAAATCAAATTTGACGGGATGGAATCAAAAATACGTGTTCTTACAGATGATCTTATAATTTATCAGGAAATTAATAACGCAATGATATTATATATTGCAGAAATATTGCAAACTGAATAAAATAGGTTAGAGTTATGGACTACCTCAACTAAAACGAAATGAAAGCTTACTAAATGGAACTTCATCAGATTTGTGCTATTTAGGAACACCGATTTAAGTATAAGATAAGATTTAAGTATAAGAGACCGATAAATATAATTTAGAAAAAAATGGAATTCCGCGTGGTAAGTGCTATAAATATATTTCGTGTCAGTTTATAGAGAAAATGATATGGGGTATTGTGAGTTGATGGAGAGAACGTAATCGGCAAATGGTTTGTCTACTTTCTGAGAACGCAAGAAAATCCGTTGACACAGTGAATTGTTTTGACATTGGAAACCAAATTGAAAACAACTGAATTTGCAAATAAATGTCTTCCTTCCGGCGAAAATTTACCTCAGGTTTCCTTTGGAGGCTCGTGTTTCACTTCGGTCGAAGAACCCAGACGTTGTGCTTTGTATTCAAATATATTCGAAACCCACGAACCTCCGTTGTTTCTTATTGAATATTCAAGAGGAATGGTGAGCATTCAGCGACATTAAAGGTGGCATATTCAAGGATTTTGGGATTTGAACATTTGAAGATAAAATTCCGGTCTACGAATGTAATAAAAACAATATCGTTTGTATGGGAATCACGAAAAATGCACGAATAAAACTCAAGACAAATATATTCTAAAAGCAATGTGGCAATGAAGGTACCCGCAAAAGTAATAATCATTGTTATTACGAGAACGTTAAATTCAATACTTCTTCTCAAGTGTAGAAACGTTTACTTATGTATTCGATAATTCTAGAAATCTAGAAATAAGGAAGAATAAAACAAACGAAGGAAAAATACATACTAGCGGTGTAAATGTGCGCCACCAAATTGCACTAGGAAGAAAGATCCTAGGAAATGTTAATGAAAAGATAGACAAGAGACCTGTTGAAATACTATTGAGTTTCAAAGATAGGACAAAATAATGAAAGAATCTGCAAGGGTGTGTCATTAAAGGAATGTTATTTTCTTAATAAAAAAACAATGGTTTCTCCCTGTCTATATCTCAACAATATTTACTCCATGCCAATCGATAATACTTCGTTATTATCTGTTATTCCAAAAGTTAGTTTGTTTCATAAACCATAAAACTTTTATTTTTAGTAAATACCCCACTGATCAGAAGTAGGATTAAAATATTTTACATTTCTTTTAATTTCGTTTGGTTTATCTGAACTTTTCCCTTTGGATTTGTTCGAATTCTACAATGTGATGTCGTCAATATTGATCACAACTACATTCTGAACTTTATTGTAGAAAAAGTAGCACTTTACCGTTCGTCATCTTATTCCATTTCATATATTTAAGTAAGTGTTGTAATTCATTAATCTTAAGTGATAAAATTATCATAAAATTTTCTCGTAGGATTTTTTTGGTTGGTTTGTTTTTAATAAATAATAACTAAATATCACATTCGTATATGTATCTAGTTTACATGAATGAAAATGAAATTTCAGAACTACCGTCGCACAGTAGGGCCAGAAAGGGGAAAAGTTGGCAAAAAGTATTTTTACGCGTTTTTCATGATTAATCAGCTAATATGATAGTCGAGTAATGCCGGGAAGGTAACTAAAACTCAGTATGAAGAAACAGAATTTAAAACTTTTACTTCGTTGTGACACGTGGTGTTTCTACGTAAAATTACTACATTATTCTTTAAATAATATGTTTTTACTAATACAGAATGAAAGTACATACCTCCAGGTATCACGTCCATAGCACATTCGATTCTAGTATGTACGAGAGCAAAACTATTAGCGATTGAAAACGCACCTCTCTTCTTAGTGCGCGAGCGAAGTTCAAACTTGCACAGCAAGGAGTGGGGTGATTTCCCCACCCTAAATCGACCGGGAATCGATGCAGGAGACATTTTACTATACTTTTCATGTAAAACGAAGCATCTGAAGCACATTTTGATTTTGGACTTTTTGCCAACTTTCCCCTCCTCTGGCCCCACTGTGCGTCGGCTAGTGAGGTTTCCCCTTAACCAGGACTCTCCCACCAGCGGGGCACCGCCCCAGCCGGGACAAGCTCTAAGCTTCCGACCGGTTTCCCGGAATATGTGGTAGTGGAGTGCATGTTAGTGAAACTATGTGTGTAAGGGGAAAGGATAAGACAAGGAGAGATCGCGCGCGGTCCGTGGCCCTTTTGTTAGGGTACTGCTCCGGCATTTGCTATTATTGATCGGAGATCGGATGCAAAGTATTGATCGGAGAAACCACGACAGTTCTGATCAGAGCAGTCGGTCTCTACATTGCTTCTTCAGACAGAGGGTGAATTAGACTTCGCTAAGAAACTAGTATCGAAAATTCTGGCACCTTGGGAACTCGAACCTAGGACCTCCCGGTCAGAGGCACTGCAGTGACATCACTTGATGCCCTGAGCCACCTCTTCCGGTCCCTCCGAAAGATCCCATGGGAAGACGCAGGCAGGGGTTGGCGCGGGGAAGGAGGGTTATAAACAGAGCTCAGAGCATGATGGAAAGCGATGGGCGAACTATTGCGCATCGTATCCGATTTCAACCAATGAGCTTCAGACACCAGTTCGCATCACACTATAAGCGGGAATTTTAAATGCAGCCCAATATCAAAGTTAACACATAGTAACAAGTCATTGAAATAAATATATATATATATATATATATATATATATATATAAAGCGTTTTTTTTTCAATATTGCATCTTGTACACCTTCATCGTGTTATTTTCGGTTGGTCACCGTTCAAAATTGTCACTTTATACCTCTTTCAAACTGTTTTTCAATACTTCTCGCTCTCCATGCAACATGGCGGCCAGCGTCTGGTCTGGCTCTTCAGACGAAGTGCCCGAGTTGTGGTCACGTGGTTCGTGACGCAAGCAGGTGCTGCGCAGAACGAATGAAATTGCGCCGGAGTTGCCCACCAAGGCTCGGAGGCGTTGTTCGCCTGCAGTCGCCGCATCGCGAGGACGAAGAAGAGTTGGACAGCTCACACAAGGCAGCGACGTATAAGGAGGTGACGTGGACAAGCCATGTATAACTTTATTTAATTTTATTTTTTTATTTTACGTCAAAAAAACAGTTAAAAACTGCGTATGACGTGCTATGGGGAAAAGTGAATTGTGTGCACATTTTCAAAACTCTGTGATCCCTACACTAAGTCATATACTACTTAAATTTTGAATTTTTTAAAGGAGAAAAAACTCCATGTAATAAAATCTTTTTCAAGGATAAACAAGCAAAAAAATTTGAATTTTGAAAGGAAAAAAAACCCCCATGAAATAAAATCTTTTTTCAAGGATAAAAAGCAAAAATTTGAATTTTAAAAGGGGAAAAAAAAACCCCCATGTAAAAAAAATCTATTTTAAAGGATAAAAAACAACTTTATTTTGAGAAAATTTTTAACTATAAATTAGAATCACGGGGGGGATTTTAATTAAATGTATTTTTTTCATTTAAAACAATGTGTTTATATAGAAATTCATTTTATGTTATAAAAGGAAATGTTTATTTATAGATCTTATTTTGCTTTTTTTGCCCATATCGACTCATAAGTCGGGTTTTTCCCTTTTCCCCAATAATGTTTTTTTGCTGATTTCATCTTTTTTACTGTCTTTTTTAATTATACTTTCTCAAATAATATTTAAGATCCCAAAATGTTCTTAAAGTTACCAGTGACCATTTATTATTGCTCGGGAATTTTTTTATAGCAACTGGTGGGAATTCGGGCTTTATTAGCCCCATTGTTGTTTCGGCCATTTAGACAACCGATAACAAAAGGGTAAATGTAAGAACTTTTAAACCAAAATTTTGAACCACTAAAATAAAGGCCTCGATTACACAGAAGGATCCAACATTTTGGGAGTTTTTCATCTTAAGGGTTTTGAACATTTTTTACGCATTTTTCTTGGTTTTGGGCATTTTAAATTTTATTGACTTTTTGGTGATTTTTGGGGTGTCAAAACCGTCTACTAGTAATCAGGGCCCAATTTAAAATTTTTGGCCCCACAAACCCGTCGTTACTAAACCAACTTTAAAGATAATTTTTTTTTTTGGGCAACGTAAATTTTTCCTGACAATGACTAAACTAGTTTAGACGTGTAATGTCCGTGTTTTCATCGCAAGCAACGAAGGGTTTTATTTGTATTTATTTAGAAACTGATGAAACTACTTTGGTTTTTGTTTGTTTTATTTACTTAATAGGGCCTTTCTTTTCCCCAATTTAAATGTTACACTTTTGAACTAAATTTTTAACTTTGTAGGCTAAAATTTAGAATTATCTATGAAAAAATTTTTGTTAAAAATGAATTTACTAATTTAATTTATAGGTTAAATATAAAATTTAAAAACTCAAATCTAAATTTTAAGTCGTTACCAATGTCGGGAAAACTTGTTTTCGTGAAACGTGAAAAAATGCTTATGATTTTTTTTAAAAATTTGGATATTTAATTTCCCTAATTATAATTGTTTTTTAGAGGATCTTAACTAATTTCATCGACAAATAGAGAATTGAATGTATTAGTATGCAATTTTCTATGTCATAATGAAAATTATTTCAAAAATATGATGTTAAATCAATCTTATATTTCTATTAAAATATTTTATACAACTAGGGCTTTCTTTTTAAAAAATCGATAAATATTTATTTTAAAAATGAGGTGTAAAAAGTTCTGGGGGGGGTTTTAAACCCCTTTACGCCCCGGAATGAAAGGGATGTACTGACGTCACAGGAGACAGTTGTAGGCCGTAGAAATAGCAGTTAATGTTTTCTTACCCTTATCGAGAAAAAATTAAAAGTTGATTTTAGATTTCAAAACGACACCTTAGAATTTGGGAATGACGCAAACGTTTTTCCCAAAATTTGCCCTCGAGCGACGAATTGTGCGGGGAGAGGCACCCTTTGAGAGAGGCCGATTGCACTTTTTGGGACAAAGACAGAAATTGTTTGCCAACCTATCACTGGGACTGCAAAAGGGCCAACAAAAAAAATACTTGAAGGTTAATGCATACCCAAATTTCGGGTTTGGGATATTTTAACAACAACAGCAAATCTGTAAGCAGTACTGACTGTCTGATGTATGTTTTACTGTCTTCTGTACTGTATGTACTGTACTGTACTGTACACTTTGTACTGACTGAAACTTCGGGGAAATGAAAGTGTTTTTTTAATAAAAGGTGACTTTTCAACATTTATCTAAACATATTTGGGGCCGTTGCAGCCCACGAACGATATTATATAAATAAAAAACTGCCTGTCGGATCAACCAGTTTTGTGTGTCGAAACGGGAAAGGTTTTTCTTGTTTCTTGAATGAAAAATAATATTTTATTGTTTGATGAAAATTTTATTTATCGTGAATTGCAGTATAATTATATTATTTACAATTGTAAAAACAAAATTATTTAAAAATTTAAAAACGAAAATAAAAATAAAAGACAGCACAACTTTTTGAGATCGTGAATGTCTTGAAATCTCAAAAATGTAGATCATTGTCTATTTTCACTACAGCACTTACGGGATCTGGAACCCAATGAAAACGAGAAATTAAAAAAGGAAAAAATTTCGGCATTATAAAAAAGGTTTTGAATTTTTCAAGACTTCAATCAAGAAATGTAATTAACTTTCATTAAAATGTTAAAGATAAAGGAAAATTAAATCAAAAAGGTAGATACGTAAGATAAAGGGGTCTAAGAATGGCACATCTTTATCGTATTGTTTTCTGATATTTTTAGTCGGGAAAAAGGCACGGAAGTCATGTGATGTACCCCAAAAATTAAAGTATCAGTTTAATTTAAAACCCAATCACCCAAATCAATCGAATAAAATCATCGGACAAAGGGTGAAGGGTTTAGCCAATTTTTCAGACAAAACACACTGACTTTTTCCGTCATTCGTTTTCGCCATAAAAGGACCCAAACATGGAATCTGGTTGTTCAGTAAAAATTTTTTTTCTAAATTTGAAACGGGATTTATCACTTTCTTACTAGGCCCAGTAAAATTTTTACTCCCAAAAAGTTTTTCCGCGCTTCGTAACATTTCCCTCCATAGCGAAAAAATTATACTGCAAAATTGGGAGATTCTAATTTCACTTTTTCGGTCTTTTTATTTTAAAAAATACTTTCCGTTGTTTATGAAAAAAAAACCCCAATTTCGTTCACAAAATTTTAGGAAAATACAAAATTTTTATTTAAAAAAAAAGAAATTAAAAAGAGGGAAAAATTTCATTCCACCATTCCAATTAATTGGGTAAAAAATGAACCTTTTTCCTGAATTTGAACGCATTTTAAAATTAACGAAGTATCAATTATCGCCTTCCCCAAATTTAAAAATAATTAAAAAATAAATGGGTTTTTTGGAAAATTAATTTATTTTGACCGAAAGAAAAAAGTGATTTTTTCATGTCATTCACAAAAAAATCCTATATTAATATTATTAACAGAAAAGGCAACCCCAATTATAAATTTGATTGAGACTACAAAATACGTAATTGGGGGAAAAGACGTTTTGAAAAATAAGAAAAATTTTAAAAATTTAATATTTAAACAAATGACCCCAAATTTGTTTCAATGCTTTTAAGAAGTTTTTAATTTGGACCTGACTCAAAAATTTCCCCGCAATTGTGACAAACTGGTCCATGGGGGTCTTTTCCCAACCCGGATAGATCAGACTGCGAAAGAGAACATCCATGTGATTCCATCAAGATGGACGCGGGCGCCCAAAAGACGCCAACGGGCCCGGGATGGCGTCCGCAGCAGGCCAATGAAAAGCCAGCGGCCTTGCATGCACCCCCGATACCAGCACCGGCCCCCTAAGGAAAAAGGATCGCACCTGCACATCGCCATAAACCCCCCCCAGTCAGACATGCACCCAACAGACCCATGGAAAGGGCGCGGCGCGGAAACACCAACAGGATAGGTTGACCGCGACGCCCATGGAAGCACACGCCAACAAGACAGACCCCCTTGCCGGCAGACGACACAACGCAGAGCCCATGCCTGAAACCCCAGCGCAATATGAATTCACAGCACCAGCGGGGGCCCGCAGGCCGGAAGCGCAAGACCAGAAGGCCCGGGGACTTGCCAGCAACCAAAGCGCACCCCCGCAGGTCTTGAGGAAAACCGCCCAAAATGGGCACATCACCAGCAAGAAAAAGCCAGCAGACCAGGAGTCCCCACAGGCCATGGAAGCGCACCGCCAGCAGTCAAACGCAAAACCAGCAGGCCAGGAGACTTTTCCAGCAAGCCATGGAAGGGCCCCCCAGCGGACGAAGGAACGGCCCGCTGACCGATCCGCCACGCCTGGGGGAAAGTCAGTGCCGGGAAACCACCGCCAACAGGCCATGGAAAGGGACCCCCAGCGGCCTTGGGCGGGAGTCCGGAGTTCGCCGCAGGCCTCAGCGGGCCCGCTCCCGGGGCGCACCCCGCAGGTGAGCCGCTGCGCTGCGTGGACGATGCGCCCGAGGGTGCGCACGGGGCTCCATGTCGCCGCGCATGCTTTGCAGCCAGGCTCGAGCCCGGCAGCAGGCGGGCAGCGCCCAGCCCCCTGGCCCGCGCGCACCCCCCCACGCTCGCCACCGACAGCGCGCGCGGGCCCGGGACGGCGGCGTCATCGACACCCCGGGGCGCGTGGGGCGACGCCCCCCGCCCAACCAAAATACCCTTCTGTCTTTTTAAAATTTATTTTTTTTTGATTGGGATTATTTTTTTATTGTCGATTGGGTTTTCATTTCGATTGGGTTTTTCATTTCGATTGGGTTTTTCGTCGATTGATTTTTTTATTGTCGATTGGAAATTTTCGATTGGGGAAAGATTTCATTGGGTTTTCATTGTCGATTGGGGAAATTTTATTTCGATTAATTTTGTCGATTGGGGGGATTCGATTGGGGGATTCGATTGGGGAGATTTCGATTGGGGAGATGGTCGATTGGGGAGATTTTGATTGGGGATTGATTTGATTGAATTGGGTTTTTGATTGGGGATTGGGTTTCGATTGAGATTGATTTCGATTTGGGAATTGGGTTTGATTGAGATTGGGTTTTGATTGGGGATTGGGTTTCGATTGGGGATTGATTCATAGAATTTGATTGGGGATTTGGGTTTCGATTTGGGGATTTGATTTCGATTGAGATTTGGGTTTCGATTGAGTTTATTTGATTGAGATTGGGTTTCGATTTGGGGATTTGGGTTAGTTTTATTTTGGGAGATTGGGTTGTTGATTGGAGATTGGATTGTCGATTGAGATTATTTGATTGAGATTGGGGTCGATTGAATTGGATTTTGATTGAGATTGATTGTGATTGGGGATTATTGTCATTGGGGTTGATTGTCAATTGATTTTTTATTTTGGTTTTTTTTTCGGGGCGGTTTTTGTTTGGGTTTTGGGCGATTTTCGTTTTAATTTTTTGTCGAACTTGGATCGATTAAAAAAAGTTTGGGTGACAACGTTTTGGGAATAAATTTTAAGAAATGGCGGGGGGGAAAGACGATGAGTTAGACCCTGGCCCAAGGCAGCCTGGGATGGGTTTAAAAATGAGAGTTGCACAGTGCCCAGGGGACGTCGTCATTGCGGGGAGAGTCATTTGGGAAAATTTTTAAAATGTCGAAATTTAGATATTTAATTTAAATTTTCTGTCAAAGCAGAAAAACTATTTTAAATTTTAGTTTTTAAAAAATTCCCTTGTGGTTAAAATTTGATTTTTAATGTAACTTTATTCGTATTATTGTTTTCTCATGAAAGCAATATTTCAAATATAAAAATTTTAGGGTCATAATTGAAGGTTGGAAACCCTACTTCCCAAAAATTTTAGGTAAAGTTTTCTATTCATTCTGGGTTTCCCTATTTCAAGATTCATTTTTTAAAAGTAAACAGAGGGTGAAAATTAGAAATAAGACTTTTTCTCTGAAACTGCGAAATTTTATTTTTTAATCCGGAAAAAAAGGGGAAATTTCAAAAGAATGCAGCTACCGATTTTAAACTGAACCCGGGGGGATCGATGTCCTTACGATAAAAATATAGTATCAATACATATTAAAAGGGGGAGAGGAATTTTTTTTTAGGGGAAGAAAAGTATCCTTCCTACAAAAAATTTAAAAAATTTTAAGATATTTTTATGATTTTAAATATAAAGTATTGGGAAAAATATTTTTTTTAATTTAATTTTGTAATGAAAAAATTTTTTATGATGATTTAAAACACGAAAACTTAAAACTGGAGGGGTGTTTTTTGTCGGAAGAGGGAAAAACCAAAACTTCTTAACCCCGCACCTGGGACAGATTCCTTCCAGCCGATCGAAAAAACTAGAACCACCTAAAATTTCTTGCAGTGAAATCCCCAACATCAGAAGACCCTATCTTGCCATAGATTTAGAATTTCAAAATTATGTACAAAATGCAAAGATGAAGGTGAATTTATTGCAACAAACACTAAAATTTTAATCATGGGAGAAATTAAAACCGAATATTTAACTGACAGTGTGTCACAGGCCAACATTCTTTTTTGTTCATTTTATTTATAAACATTTATCAATTTATGTAAAGAAAAATTTTTTAATAAAAGATTTTAAAATTAATAAAATGTTAAAAAAAATATAAACAAAAATTTTAAAATCTGTTTACTGGCTCACCTTTTCACCCTCCGAATAGGCCCAGCCGGGGGAGGGGGTACTTGGGGCAGGGGGCCCAGCGGGATCCCGAACAACACCCCCCCTTCCTCTGCCAGGGGGGCCCTCCGAAAATAGAAGAAAGATCTCCCCCAGTTCCTCCCGTTGCCCGTTGCCCATAGAAACGAAATAATTAACTTGAGATGATTTGTGCAGTAAAATCGTTAAAAAAAATTTCAAAAAACGAAATAATCCACTCGTGAAAAGAAATTGTGTTTTATAATTATTATAATATATCGAATTTTGCTACCCTTTAACAAAATTTTTTTTGCAACGTAATTCGTGTTACAGGAAACGGGTTAAAAGATTTTTAAATTGAATGAATTTAACAATGACATTTTTTCCGGGGGGAACTCGATTTTAGACCTATCTTTACAAAAACATTGAACTGATGTTTTTATTTTATTTTTTTTTTTATCGTAACTTTACAAATTTTTATTTGATTTTCAAAATTACACCCAAAGTAATTTTTTGAAATTCTCCCAAAGTTAATATCTACTAAAAGGTTTTTTTTTTTTTATTGCATGGGTAATAACCTCTGTAAATTTCAGTTCCCCAAAAAAAAAAATATTTAGAAATGGGCAAAATATTTAAAAAATTTTTTAATTAAATATAAAATTAAATTTTTTTTAAATAGTGTAAATATTTGAACTATGCTTGTTTCCAAGCGTGTTTTCCCTGTGGTTGAGTTTCTGAGAGGTTTAACGTCAAGTAATTAATAAAATATTTTTGTTTTGAGCTTTTCTGGTTCCAAACCTTTTTAAATTTTATATGATAATTATTTGGAACTATTGCCCCCAAAAATCTACTTTTGTGTCGTCAGTCACGTATTGCATGAGAGGCCCGGCCGGGCTGTTTCGAAAACCAAAAAAACGGAAAGGAAGTATCGCGAAAACAGAAAAAAAAGGGTGCTTCAGCAGCAGATATTTTCCGCATTAATTGAAAAGGGTTTTAAATTGATTATGTACAGGAATCTGGAAAGGTATTTGCAGATCAGCCTTTTTTAATCCCGGGGGATTCAAACTCGTATACTGAAAATTAGACACCATGACCACTACATCCAACATCACAATTTGGGGAATTTGTTTGGGATGTTGTTGATTTTTATAAGAAGAATAAAGATCATTTTCGTCAACACAGGGATATGTTGACGAAGATGACTTTTTATTTCTTTTTATCACACAAAAAACCAACCATCTGACGTTTTGAAACATATGTAAATTTGCAATTTTAAAAAATAAAATATTTATTTATATTATTTGAAGGTAAAATTTTTTAAAAAGGATCAAAAAGGAAAAAAATACAAAAAATTTGAAATTTTTGGGAATGAAATTTTGTTTGCAATTTCAAAAGAAAAAGTTGTGAAAATGGCCCTTCAGTCTTTTTTTAAACATTTTTTGGGTTTATCTGAAAAAAAACAAAAACCAAATTTTTGAACGGGATGACAAAAATAAAACTGATAATTTAAAACAAAATTACAGAAGATTTTTAAAAATCCCTTAAAAAAGATATAATTTTTGGAACAGATTTCATTAAGAAAAAGTATCATCAATATTTTTTTTAAATGTTAATATTTTAAAATTTTAGAAAACTGAAATTCCCCAAAGCACTATGTTTTAGGGTATTTTCTGTAATCGAGGGAAATTTTAAATAAAGAAATTGGGGTGAAAAGTGAAAACAATTTTTTGTTTATTGAGGCGAATTAATTTAGTTTTTCTTACGCCCCGAAATGAACGTCGGACATCAGCCCTAAATATACCTGATTTTTACAGGAAATCTGAAAATCTAGAGATTGATTTTCACTTGTTTTAGTAAATTTAAAATAGATTTTCGAACTGATCCTTGTAAATGAAGACAATGTTGACTTGGGCCTTTTTAATTCAAAGATGAAAAAAAAAACAATATTTACTGTTAGGGGAAAAAAAACTTTTTCCTTGTTTTTCCTGGGCCTCTACCAAGAATAACATTAGCTGCAAGGAAATTATGTTCGAACAAATGAGTCGACTTTTGTTAGAAAAATGCATAACAAGCTTTTGGACGAAAGATATCTGGGGGATTTTACAGAAACATGAAATCAAATGGAGCTACAATTGAAGATTTAGGGAACGCAGTTCCAAAAATAGGTATAAATTTACAAACTGCAAACTAAAAAAAAAAAAAAAAAAAGCCCTAAAGATGGTATAGTTAAAAGAAATTTCACTAATAAATAGGAATACCCAAATTTTTAATATGCATTATAAAACATTAAAATTTATGAATGTCCTATAAAATAACCCACAATTCGAGAGTTTGGATAATCTCATTAAAAAGTAATGGCTAGCTTAACAAAAATAAAAGCTTGAAAATGGTTTTAAATAGCAAAGATAACATGTACTGAAAAAAATTTTATTTAATCCTGTAAAAAGTCATAAACCGTATGTATGACAATATAAATAACGAAAAACAAAAAAAATTAAACTGTTTTATTTTTAACGATAGGGGAAAAAAGAAAAAGACAAATAAAATTATGATATTGAACTTAGACACGTATTGTGTACCAGGGTTTAAAAAAATAAAAAAACAAGTATTCTCTTTAAAAATTTCTGCACTGGTTTAACTCTCAATGAATAAATTTAAAACCAATTTTTAAAACATTTACTTTATAAAATTTTTAATCAAAAGATAATTTTAAAAATAGAAAATACGGGAAATATGCATTTATAAAATTTCGTTTTAATAAAAAAATAATTTTTTAAATCAAAATTTTTTATATTTTTTTCCTTAAATGTAAAAAAACCATAATAACTATTCTATACATTACATTTTTTTTTTCCCTCTCTTTTTTCTCTCTGTCTCTCTCTGTCTCTTTTCTCTCTCTTCTCTCTCTGTCTCTGTCTCTCTGTCTCTGTTTTCTCTGTTTTTCTCTCTTCTCTCTCTCTCTCTCTCTCTGAGTCTCTTTTGTGTTTTTTATTTATTAATAAATATTAAAAAAAAATAAAATGATTATAAATTTTAAAAATATTTTTTAAAAATATAATTTTTTGTAATATTTGATTTATCCAGTGAACTTTAAATTTATTTAAAAATATTGTTTGGGATCGTTTTAATAGAAAATCAAATTTAAAATTTTATGTCCCTGGGAATGTTTTGCCTA